>CAJHUC010000392.1:0-140813 GCA_905146915.1 Ostreobium quekettii | reverse complement strand
TTAGCCGCGTTATCCGACAGATTTGCCTCCCCCCCTACGTGCAACCAGAAACCCGAAGAGGCGCCCTAACAGCAAAGGGGCCCCTGGCACCCTCTGACGAACACCTTGCTCGCAGGGGCCCGCTGCCTGTAAGTGCATTTCGATGATGGCCCAATCGACATGATACGGGTCACATAGAACGGGGAAGACGTGTGTGCATGTCAGTGCTGTTCCAAACGTAACGACTTGTGTCACGCACATCCAAATTGTCGTGCCCCCACGCCGTACGCCTCTCCCGTGCAAAGGGTTCGACCCGAAAACCCATCAGTAACAGGGGGCCCACATGACCGTTACAGGACCAGGACTTGACAAATGCTTATCACGCCAGTTGACCCCACAAACGGAGCCCACTACACTCACCTGTCTCCCAGAATACCTTAGATATTCACCATCTCTTGGAAATTACCGGTTAGGATGTAACAAGTTGAGCATACGTGGTAGTTTCTTGATGTGGACTTGGCAATATCTTTCCACCCTCTCCACGCCATACATCTAAACACTGCTTTCAATGGCACCTCATCAGAGCATTTTTCTTCATTTCTGTTGTATGTCCATGCAACGGTGGCCTACCTAGGCCATCCCATGCAGCGCTCGAGGAATTTGTGTCAGAGAGCTACCCTCCATTTACATCACAAGCGACCCACCCAGAGAAACGGCCGCCAATGAGGCGTCCCAAACAAGTCTCAATTCCTTTGCTGAAAAGGGGTCGTTCCAACGACAAACCCTCTCCACCGTTTTGGGCGCTACGTGAGGGCCCAACCATACGTCCTACAGAATCAATGATGCTGCGCCCAGCAGGCTTCCGGCCTGCCATGATCTCCGAGCACTGAGTCGAGGGCACCAAACAAAGTCAACAACCCCTCCACACAAAAGGAGTAGAGTCTGCACTCCCGCACAGTTTTCACTTCGCCAGCGAACCGCGATATCACAACTTGCATGCTGGACCTCAAACATAAACCATCACAGAATTCGGACCGCAAAGTCTGCTGCATATCCCACAACCTAGTTGCACCAATACACTAACCCAATATGCCATCCAATCCCGCGCAACGATGCTATACATTTGGACCTGACTAGTTCCGTGGACCTTAGTCATCAACCCGTATGGGATAACACACAAAGGGCAACGAGTCATCAGCACCAGGACCCAGCACTCCCCGCACTGCAACATCGTCCTTGACGTTTGCCCATGCTGGGGACACAAAAAAACAAACAGTCATCAGCAAAATGTCATTTCTGTTCCTTAGGTTATCACATCCACAGAAATGCACACTGTCAAGCTGCACATGACGCCTGCTGAGTCGTTTGGCACTGATTTTGTATGGTGCGTAGGCACAAGGTCTTGAGAGTTCTGCACCACACAACTCCCAATACCTTGTGCTTCAGCATCATGATGGAACCTTGATTGCCTGGCATCTGCAACCGGCACAGCATCAACAGGAGCAGGAAGACATCTGCAGAGGCTGACCACAGCGAGGCCCATGGCCTCCACTTCATGCGGCCTACATCCAGTGGGAAAGCTACGGCTATCATTTGCAGCAACCTCAGCACAAGCTCACTTGCATCGCCAAAAGTGGCTTCCAGGAGCTGCTGCAGTTTCTTTATCTTCTTCTCCTCTGGCTGCACGATGCCCGCCACAAAGCTTGGAGGGAGCCCATATCGCAGAATGCTCTCCACAAATAGCCGAATGACACATATGTGGATCCATGCACTGACAGCCTGTGCAAGAGCATAGAAGTGTGTAAGATCCAGATAGAAACCAGACGCTGTGAACCAGGTAACAACGTGTGACACACTATCAGCCGAATGCAGCAACTGAAACAAACTTTTTGGAACATTGGCGGGCTCTTCATTTATCCCCAATGGCCAGATACAGGCCCAACACGCAGCAGCACTTGGCCTATTTATCACAATTCCAACGTGCTCGAACCTCGCATCAGTACTGGTGATTCATGGCCACACCAGTGGAAACATGTAGTGTAACTTGGAATCTGAACAAGCACACTGCAAAAAATGTGTCCTGATTCTGTGCGAAGATGAGCGTTTTGGTCAGTTCACTAGTTGTACAAGGCCTCTGCTCCATCACAGCTTGGCGCCTGTACTACCTTCTAACATGGACGATCACCACACAAGATAGTAGGTTGTTAATACACAGATTGGCACAAGGCCATGTCGATGACTGCACTACACAACGACTACAGGGTATCAACAAGGACGATGCACAGCTACGACAAACAGCCGATGGTAGAATGCGTTTCTGTACATCACTTCACACCTCTCCGTATGCCGTTTGACACCACTCCATCAGGTGGATTCTTTTGGTGCCTGCCTCTGCTTTGCTCTTCTCCAGCTCTTCGCTTGAGCGTGCCTGCTCTTCCTCATCCAATTGGAAATCCCGTACCTACACATGCAGAAACATGTGTGTTGGCATTCAAAGTAACCTGCAAGAATGGCCTGCTGCTGTGAATTTCAAACAATGTGTGATCGATCAAAATGCACAAAGAGAAGCAATACAGCCAGGGCTGTGGCTTCCATCCTATCGACAGAATCGGAATGCTACGATACAGGCTGTGCAAATTGAATCCAATCTCCACAGAAAGGGGCATCTCCATGCCATTACACGCCTGAAACTAGCACAAACTTTGCAGCTGTGCATCCAGGTCCAAAACAAGAATACCTCTGAAGGTCTTCCATTGTCAATCATCTGTTCCAAAGCGATGGAAGTTGTTGTGGAATATGGGATTTGCTCTTAGTTCTCAAGCGTCAGCCAATCGGATGGATACAGCACACATGAGAGGTGCTCACATGCTGGAAGGTGGGATGACGATACCACATGCTCAAACACTGTCCAGCAAGAAATCGCTTAAAACTGGACGAAGGATGAATGCTTGAACTCCCTATACATACCTGAAAGCCCTTAGTCCGCGCCTCAGCCTTGAAGTTGTCCAACTCCTTGGCAAACACAATGACGCTCGCCAGCGCATATTCATTGTCCTGCTGGATCACCCTGGAGGAACGAGGAAGCTGGCCTCGACAAATGCACACAAAATTGATCAGAATGTGCAACCAACAACAAATGGCAACCCACTTCCTTGACAACCCACTTCCTTGACACAGTCGCATGCGGAAACACAGGACACTGTGCAAGCTCCTGCACAGTGATCATATCCCAGAAATTATGCCTGGAGGAAATGATGCCTGCAGCCTCATTTCAGCAGTGCACCTGGCAGGTCAAGGCAATGGAGACTGCCACGTTGGCCCTGATGCACGTTGGAAGGGACAGATGGTTGCCTGGAGATTTTGGACGTCAGCCAGCATCCTCAATGCAAGGTGTGCAACTATGAAGGGCACAAGATTTACGATAGGCTGGCATATTCCTCTACGGCCATACCCACATGTGAGGCAAAACTGAGGGCCTTGAGAATAGGGCCGCGCAGGCCTGTAAATGAGAACCTAGTGCACCGATCTCCGAGCGGACATATAGCACCAGTTGCCTCTGCTTGTAGGCACAACGATCTGGCAACAGCAGCAGGCAAGTTCTTCTTACCACAAAGTCATTAAGCCTCTCATATGAAGTTTCCCATTCCTTGAGACGAAATATTGGGACTACCACGAATGTGGTCATCATGAAGTCCGAGGTGAAAATGTGCTCTTTCTTCACAACGGACGAAAGATCTCGCACTGCCAAGCTCCCTGTCGCCTTCCTTGCTGCCGCACTCAGCAAGACCTTCAGTTGATTGTATTCGCCAAGTTTGACCTGGGACAGACACATATTGCGATCACTGATTTTCCGCCAACCCGTTTGTTAATGGCAAATACAGATTGCATCCCATCAGAAGGCCTCAACGTTGGCACAGTCAGCTGTCTAAACTTTGAGAAGACGAAGGAGACGAAAAGAGCAAAAGAGCATCCAACTCGCGATGCCACAAAGATCCCAACATCTTGCGATTTGCATCATAAAGCGACCCAGCTAAACGTGCTCATGCCCTCCACATGATTGGAGGCCATGGCATCGCAGCATTTACCCCACCCCATACCACCGTGGTCAAAAAGCAGCATGCCTGCCGATCGACTTCGAGCATCACACGCATCAGACCGGGAGAGGCCCCCCAGGAAGGATAGCAACCGGACATTCGGGCACAAACGCCCGGGCGGCCGTACCACGTGACACTGACAGTACGCCCGGATCGCGGCACTCGCCCATTGCCGGCTCGCGCACAGCCACACAGTCGCATCCAGATTTCACTCCTTTGCGACCAATGGGCGCCCCGACCCATTCCCAGCACCCACCTTCATGTCATCCTCAAGCTTTCCGACCGTGTCTTGGATCTTTTCGACCGTGTCCTTCAGCGGCCTGTTGGACGGGTACTTCGCCTCGTCCCACGCGAAGCTGAACAAGTACCCCTCCAGGCTGCTGCCCTCCACCGTCAGGTTCACCTTCTCCCCGTCCGCCTGCGCCATGTCCGTCACCTGCCGCTTCAGCTTCGCCACGATCGCCTCCATCTGCCCCGCGGTCTTGCCCAGATCGTCGCTCAGCGCCATCAGCGTGTCCAGGGTGCCCACCCGCAGGTTGGGCAGCTGCAGCCGCTCATTGATGCTGTACTTGTTCTCGGAGGTGGTCTTCTGCTCCAGCAGGTCCCAGGTGCGGTTCTTGTCCTCGTCATCGGGCCCGGACGACAGGCTGACGAACCAAAAGTTCACCATGGCGGACCCCAGGAGCCGCCGCCGGGGAAGGGGGGGCGGGGGGGGGGGCTGGCGGCGCCGGTAGGTGCGGCCCGTGTTGGGCGCAGGGGCCGGTGCAGGGCGCGCTTGGGCCCCTGGGAGGTCCTGGGGCGGTGGCAGTGAATGGGTCGCTTGCGGGTCGCCCCTTGACGAACAATTGCTTTGTGCGCATTTGGTTGAAAATGAATGGAACGGGGCCAGTCACACAATTCGATGGGACAGCACTTCAGACTGTGCTGCGGCGTGGCGAAAAATTGACAGTGGTTGGGCGCGATGTATTTCGAAATCTGGCGCGCACGAAACCTGGCGCGCGCACCAGGGCAAAGGAAAAGGAGATGTGTGGGCTGCAAACTGTCTTCGACGGAGGTGGGAGTCGTCTGGGGCAACGATGCCCCACACTGCTACAACGGAAGCAGATTGGAAGGGAGGGTAGGCGGTCGTGGGGCTCGATGGTTGGAGCAGGAGAGGAAACTTCAGGATATCACGATGTGTATGGGCTAAAACCATCCTGATGCGCGTTGGCACACACGCGTCTCAGTAAGCACTATACATTAGTAATACAACACTTTGTTCCAGTCGTTGTCCTCCAATCGGTCCCTGCAGTGGAACGCCAACATCACATGCAAATCCCTCATCCAACGCCACAAAAACTCACCGTTCTCGGATTCAGTGGTTCACGGTGCAAAGCTTCGATGGTCTTGGTCGGTCGATCCCTTTTGCACGGCACCCTGCATGTTGCACCGCGGCCTCGCTCCGCTAGCTGGCAGGCAGTTTCGGGGAGCGACTTTGGGTCGGAGCCCCAGCATGGGCTCAGCTATGCAAAGGATGCCGGTGGTGCTGCAAAGCGGGGGCCAGGGGCGGTGGCTGTCCGGACGCTACGGGCCGGAAACGGAAACATATCAACGGCACTTACACAAGCATGAATGTCGCGTACTGAGAGTCTCAGACTGAGAACTCCGTAGAAGTTCAAGGCAGCGTAGTCGGCACTCGGCACCGCTGACTCGGAAGTTGTTCCAGCACATCATACATAAGCCGAAGTAGATCAGATTGAGCAACTCATGAATTAAGAAAGATCCCCGCTGGTTCCGCAACATTCACGAATCAGGCTTGAAGCCTGATGAATTCACATCGCGAGCGCGGTAGAATTGAGTGACGCCGCCATTTGACGGTGCCCTGATTCACATTTCACGACCCTCTGTCGTCCCCAGAGGCCCCCGCTTGTCCCTTTGGGAGTGGGCGGCCCTGGGCTGTGGTGTCGGTCGATCGTGAGCAAATCCGTGCACTGAAGAGTCGCTCGTCCAACCGAACAATGCCCGAACGCAGGCAAAGGGACCTCCCAAGCGCAGTTGCACCACGGATGTCCGCATTCCCGCACAAGATGAATTCACAGACGACCTTGGCAACGCACCAATCGGTGGTTGCTGACGTCGGCAACACATCAGACGCTGCCAATCTGGCACGCGCCACCACGCATCCCGCCCTTATCTCCGCCGCAACCACGCTCCTCCCATCCGGCCAGTCCCGCCGCCCACAACGCGCCGCCATGGACGCCGACGACGCCCAACTGCTGTCGCCCGTGGGCAGCCTTCCCCTGCTCTCAAACGCCGACGACGATGCCCCCTTCCTGAACGTCGGCACCGATGGCGCCATGCCCCGCCATGAAGATGGCGACCTCCGCCGACGGGATGTGGATGACATGGGCGAGAGCGCGCGCGACACCTTCTTCAAATTCCTGACCACGTTCCGCCGATCGTCCCCGGGATCCCCGTCGGGATCCCAGGGCGGGGAGGAGGCCACTTACGTGCAAGAGGCGCGGAATGCCGAGAAGCTAGAGCGCAGCGTGGTGTACGTGAGCTACGTGGACCTGCTGGAATTCGACCCCGATCTAGCGGACCTTGTTAGGGAAGACTACGCACGGCTGGAGCCCTTTCTGAGGCAGGCCGCTAAGCGGCTGTTCAGAACGGTGGTGCCAGAGTACGCCAGCTCCGCGCGGGGTGTGGAGAGGGAGTTTTTCGTGGGGTTTTATGATCTTCCCTTCCAGGAGCAGCTGAGGGATTTCAGGGCCAGCTGGGTGGGCCAGCTGGTGGCGTTCGAGGGCACGGTGACGCGCACCAGTGAGGTGCGGCCGGAGCTGTTCTCGGCGGCGTTCACGTGCGGCGAGTGCCAGACGCGCGTGGCGGGCGTGGAGCAACAGTACAAGTACACGCAGCCGACGATCTGCAGCAACGCGAACTGCGGCAACAGGTGGGGGTGGCGCGGCGAGCACGTGGCTCTGTTTCGCGGAAGAGGGTGGGCCGCGAGGGGGGCTCCGCAGATTCGGATGTTGGGATGTTTTGGATTGTGATCCATGGCGCCATATCCGGGTTTGGTGGGCTCGCGTGTGAGTTGGGTTTCTGTGCACGACGAGAAGGAGAACCGAGCCGTCTTGAAGCCGCGTATTTCGACTGTGTTGCGCCCTTCTATTCTCGTTTAGGATTCTCGCAGCCACCGCACTCCCATGAGCATCGGCTGTCCAAGGTTGTGAACGGCGTCCACCGTGATAGGCCCTGTGTGCTTTTGCAAGTGGTGTACGGGCTTGCAAAGGAATGACGGGTCATGGAAGGCGTATTTTGGCCTCTGAATGGGACATGTCAGGACTATGGTGAAGGACTTTGCCACAGGCAGTCAAGGATCTGTGCAGCATGGTAGCCCCTTGCCTGGCGATGTGCAACATCTCATGTTGTGGGAAGCTATCAATCCTGAAACTCACTGTCAGTCCGAATGGCAATATTGCCTTCGACTGCTGTGAAATGTGGATTTCCAGGCATTGTACAAAGACGATTCTGGACAAGGACTGGTGCACTGGGCGTCTGTCTGGCAGGGACCTGTTGCAAGTGAAGGTGCTGAGCGCCGTGCCTTTTCTTGATGTGTTTAGGACGAAGTGGATCTTGAACAAAGAGCACAGCGTCTTCATCGACTGGCAAAGGGCCAAAGTTCAAGAGAACAATGACGAAGTAAGTATGTGCACAATGTTCTCTTACTGCGATGCCCTTTCTGTGCTGATGCGTTATGGACAGACTCCAAGCTGTAATGATATGTACGTTGCAGCGCAAGTTCACCAACTCCTTGGAATCCAGTTATAAGATTTTCTGAGCTCAACTCGTTTTGTGTCTTGCCGTCTATCAACAGTAGCCAGGGTTGTTGAATGGAGCAAAAGTGAGGGCACTGAAGCAGGAGTAAGGTGGCAATTGTGCAGACTCAATTTGCAGAGCCAACGCCAACTAACTTTGGTCTTGCTGTGGGTTGGCACGATATCGCAAGCTGGGCCCAGCTATGTGGCATCGAAAATGCTCACATTAAGCTGTACATGAGCATAATGGGTGCTAGAGGCATTCTAAAGGACATCATTCTCACAAACACACTTCTTTGTGCAACTCAGATGGGCTGCAGAACAAGGACGATGTGCAGACAATTTGTGAATTTACAACCTGTGTTTTTGCCTAAAGCGTGAAGCGTGCTCTGTTACTGGTGTTTTTGCTAGGTGCCTGCTGGTTGTCTGCCGCGCACCATGGAGATCATCCTCAGAAATGAGCTGGTGGAGCAGATCAGGCCCGGCGACAACATTCTGTTCACTGGAACCATCATCGTCATCCCTGATGTATCAGTGCTATCCACTGCAGGAGAGAAGATCCACGGTGAGAAATCATGGCAGCTTGTTCCTGAAACCATGGTGCAGAGTAGGGTGGGCCAAACCTGCTCCCACATACATGTGTTGACATTGGGATCCAAGTACCAGACATTGTGCTCATTAAATTCTACATGCACATCTTGAGAGAAAATTGTGTCACGTACCAGGCCCCTTCAGGCAAGACTTTAGCTGTCAACCCCAATTGATATCTGGCGTGGGCATAATTTCAGAGTAGAAAATGAAAAGAAAGCCATCTTTCTTGTGTCTTATTAGTTGTTGGATCAGTACAGACGGATGCACGCACCCATACAGCCACATGTGTATCACAGCAAGAAAGGATCGTGGGCCCTATTGGCCCCTCCATTGAGGGGGAGAGGTGTTCCCTTCGCATTGCACGACTGCCTGGCCTAACAGCCTTCTGTTTCTACACAGCGAGAGGCAGGTCGCAACTGGCGCGCCTGGCAGATGGCGTGACTGGCCTGAGGGATGCTGGCGTCAGGGAGCTCACCTACAGAATGGGCTTCCTGGCCACGTCCGTCTTGGTGAGCATCGTCATCAATCGCCAAGTTAATGTGGATCAGAATCTGAGCATTCATGGCTGCTGACCTAAATCTGACTCTGTACCGGAAGCTCTTCCATCGCGCTTGGTGCTGTGTGAACAATGCAAAGGCCGCGACATTGAAATGGCTCAGGCCTGCTTTGGGCTGTCCAGAATAGTTAGTAACGGTGTTGGCTCCAGTGTCCTATAGTTGTTGAAGAAGACGATGTGGGCAACACCAGTGCTGGACCACTCAAGCTACAGATTTCCTTGGCTGCATTGCAGAGACCAAGCCAGCGAGAAGGTGTGGTCAACATTCGTGACAGCGAGGATTCCGGAATGGAACCTGAGGATGTCCTGGAGGCGTTCAGCGAAGAGCAGCAGGAGGACATCGCTGCTATGAAGGCTGACCCCTCCATCTATGAAAACTTGGCCAAGAGCATTGCGCCATCAGTCTATGGACATGAGGACATTAAGCGAGCTATTCTGCTGATGTTGGTTGGTGGTGTGCACAAGCAAACAGGAGAGGTAAGCAGTGTTGGTTTGAACTGTCCACCCATTTCAGTGCAATCATTCAGTTTCTGCCGCTCACTGGCGCATTGAGAAAAAGGGGTTCAGTATCGATTTGCAACTGGCAGAACAGGTCACATCCAAATTGTTGTCCTGTGACGGCACCATTTGGCCACCAACCAGGCGTGCTGCCAAATTCAGTATTGCTGAGCTGCGCTGACTGCATAGCTGAATGTCCTTGTGTGCTCTTTTAAGCAAGGGTGGGCAACTCGGCGCCTCCAGAAAGCAAAGGCAACTTTTCTGGTACATAGTAATGGTAGAGGGTGTCGGTACCTTGCTCTGATGTCACCAGGGATGAACGATGTTGGCTTTCAACACTTTACAAATGCTGTGCTGGACCTATTGCTGCTCATCTGCTGGGGCGAAAGCCACAACTGGAGGATGTTCTGCATTGACATCACTGTATGCATGTAACATGAAGTGATGGCATGAAGCAGTGGAATAGGACAGTATGGAGTAGTGTGAAATAGAAAGGGCCACATTTGTTCCTCAACAGCAGGTCTCAAAACGATCTTCCTGCTAGCTATGAGCACCATGTATTTGTTGCGGGCAGCCGCTACTAACCATGCATTTCAGTACTCTGCATCCCCCCTTGAGCATCGAGACTACTTTGGTCGTTATTGGATCCACCAACACTGCGATAGATGAAAGCACAGTGAGATGTATGCTTTGATGGTTGGGCTTAATGCACTGATATGTTCATGCTCTGATGGACATGCTCAGGGCATCAATCTCCGTGGTGATATCAATGTGTGCATCGTTGGCGATCCTGCATGCGCCAAGAGCCAGTTCCTCAAGTATGTTTCGGACTTCCTGCCACGGGCTGTGTACACAACAGGGAAATCAAGCAGTGCAGCTGGCCTCACAGCTTCAGTTGTGAAGGTAATTGGCTCCTGGCTCCATTTTCTGACTTGCTGTTGGTCGTGAGTTGATCAGAAAGCGGTGATGACAACCAGCACAAGTTAGCGTTGCCTATTTTGGTGAGAAGAACGGCTCAGTGAGAGGTTATTGAAATCTCATGTATCTCCTGGAGCCAGATTACGCTCGGACCAACACCCACGAAGAAAAGAAGCCACATACCTCTGGTGCATGCTGCTCAATTTCCTTTGCACCAGCCTTTTAATATAGGTCCTTCCTGAGAAGGACTCCAGCCAGTCTAGAGTGACAAGTGATATCTCACAGACACTGACTTTTGTTTCCTGAGTGTGCACAGGAGCCTGACAGCCGTGACTTCTGCATCGAGGCGGGTGCCCTTATGCTGGCTGACAATGGGATATGTTGCATTGACGAGTTTGACAAGATGGAGTCAAAGGACCAAGTGGCGATTCATGAGGCAATGGAGCAGCAGACAATATCCATATCCAAGGCAGGAATACAGGTAATACATCAATTGCTTTTCTCGCCCAACTGACCCTCGATGAATTCATGACAGCCTGCAATGAAGTGAACATGATGGACTGCATGCTCCTCCGAAAATACTTAGCTTGTTGTGGTGGTGTGGCAAACCACCAGCATCACTGTGTTTTGTTAGAATGACAATACTGGAAGTCTGCCTTGCAAAACTGTGACAACAAAGCACTGCTTACATTCACCCTTGGCCAATTTGACAACCAGCACAAGTGTGCAGTGTTCACGTGGAGTGCCCATCTTTCTCAGCCCCCAAAGCTCACATAAGCGACTTCAAGCAGCACAACGCTGGCAGAGTAACAGCATGTTCAGTTACTTGCAACTGGCTTGCAGTTGATCTCAGTCACTGTTTGTTTCTCATCACCAGGCCACCCTCAATGCCCGTGCCTCGATTCTTGCTGCTGCGAATCCGATCGGAGGCCGCTATGACAAGTCCAAGCCGCTCAAGTGGAATGTCAACTTGCCTCCTGCAATTCTCTCAAGGTTTGCAAGGGCAGGCTCAAGATATACTGAGTTCTTCATCATTTGCTCAAGTTGGTACAACATTTTGCTGCACTTACTGCAAATCATGAAGATTCAGTATTGAGTGGGGCCTGGGTTTGGAGGTAGCTCTCTCAAACTCGTTGTTCTGCTCATTTTAACTTTTCATGCTGAGTGCAATCGCAGGTTTGACTTGCTGCATGTCATGGTGGATGACCCAAATGTGGACAGCGATGACCACATTGCCTGGCACATCATGCACATGCATCAGCACATGGAGCGGGCTGTGCCTGTCCCATACAGCAAGGCCCAAGTTCAGCTCTACATCCGATTCTGCAGGAGCATAAGGCCAAGAATAAGCCAACAGGTATGTTCAACATATCTGGAGGTCCACCTGTGGCTGTCCTTTAACATCTTTCTTCCTGCTACTTTGACCTGTAGCCACCTGATAGCACAAATGTCAGTGGCAAATCTTGGCCAGCACAACCAGTCACATCCTGGGCAGTCTTCTCCACTGTGGCGTTTCACATATCAATGCTCCTATCACTGTTGCCCACATGGTATGTGACCACATGTCAGCACTGTTTTGCCATTATGCACCAGATTTTGCCCCAGATGTAACAGCATTCAGGTGCGCATGCACAAGCATTGGCCCGTTTACTATGTGTAGCAACGGAACACCTGAACTCCACAATGTTCTTGTCCCTCTTCAGCATGATCCTTGACAGTTTTCCTAATATTCTGCTCAGGCCAAGCGCGTGCTGATCAATTCCTACAAGATGCTGCGCAATGAGGATGCGGCACCAGGGAGCAGATCTGCATACCGGATCACTGTCCGGCAGCTGGAAGCACTCATTCGCATGTCTGAGGCTCTGGCTAGGCTACGCTGCAATGGGGAAATCCAAGCAGGTCATGTCAAAGAGGTGCGGGTGATGTCAAGCCGGCAAGCAAGCCAGAGCCATTGCACACAAATTGACATGAATGCAGATGAACAAGAAACCATCAATCTGATATTGCCGTCCTAGGAAGGGGCCGTCGCTTCCACGTGGCTATTTGGGATGGCCCTGCTGTGTCAGTGGTGGTTGCTTGGCCAAGTACTCTTATCCTCGTCAATTGTAGCTGCTCAATCCCAGCCCCAATACGCACAAGATTGCATGCACCATGGCTTGTCAAATTCTGTTTAAACAAATGACTGGACGAAAATTGCGTGCTCCTTTAAGATTCGATACAATTCCAAACTAGCTGCACAGTCAGCCTCCTGGCCATGTGGAGCTCTGATCGCGGCAGGCGTTGATTCATGGCAGGCAAGACGCCTTCTCAAGAACTCTCTCAATGCCCTCGAGACTCCTGACATTGAGCTTGAGGACATGGAGGGGGACGCCCAGGAGCAGCCTGTCGTACCCAATGCTGACGCCATGGACATCGAAAACGAACCTGGGGCAGAGAATGTGCAAGAACGGTGCGTTTTGGGAACTCTGACGCACTTTGGCACTAAGGGTATGTAGGACGAACGTTTGCTTGCCCATCGGTGAGTTTATTCACCCCCTGCGTCCTCTGCATTGTTGGAATATCATATAGCCGGGATCACAATGGATTGACGCCTGCACATTGTTTGTAGCCCAACAAGCCCACCGCCAGGCAGCACACCTGGCAGGGACCGGCAGCCCCTTTTGGAACGCCCGGAGAGGGGTCAAAACGACATGGACATGGAAGATGGAAAACAAGGCAGGAATGTGGAAGAGGAGAGAAAGCAGAAGCCAGAGAAAAAGAAGATTACACAGCAAAGATTCTTCACAATTCAGGTAGGTCTTGCTTGGCCAGGACTGTGCATTTTGCTCCGAAACTGGAGACACACTGGCTGGACCCAAGCTGCGCCCTGCAAATCGCCCTCACTGTGGTCTGCTTCCTGTGCCCAGAAAATTTTGGTCCATGTGCTGCGACAACAAGAGGAGGAGGCCCTGAGTGCTGGGAGTACAGCAACTGTGGGCATGCGGCAAAAAGAGCTGTCGGAGCACTACTTGCGGCAACAAATTGAAAGGTGTGGCCGCCATGGGTTGCCTTCATACCTGCTGCCGATAAGCCTCTGATCCATTTCTTGCCTGCTCACATCTTGTGCTTTCCCATTCCCTTACTTTTCCTGCATGGATGGTGGCATACACGTCAAAAGTGTGCTGCGCATTGATATGGCTGTATTGTGACCTAACACACTGTTTGTCGATGCCATGCATTGACTTGTGCTCACCCATACTTTGCTTATTGCCGACTTGCAATTTTCCAGGAGGGGACTGCAACGGGAAGATGCCCAAGAAGAAGCTGAGGTGGTTGGGAAAGTCATCGCCATGTTGATAGCCAAACATGACGTCCTGGTTGTGGCCTACACTCCTGAGCGACAGGAAGGGGAGTCTCTGCAAGCTTACAATAGAAGGAAGAGAATGGAGCGTGTCCTTGCAGTGAATCCAATGTATACAGAGGCCGACTAGATGGCCATTAGACTGTTGAGCAGACTATGCGGCGGATGACTTTCAAGGTAGGGGTGCATCCCAACTAGGAGAATAGGCAATGGGCTCCCAGAGTCAGCAGGAATGAACTCGCTGGCAGCAGCGCAGGTTGAATCCCTCTTGTAGATTCCACTCCATCAGCCATTTCAGCAGCGGAGGGAGTTTTTTCTGCCCGTTTGCAATGAATGTAGATTATTTTTGCTCTGTTGAGAGGGGCCAGGTGCTCACAGACGACCGAGTTGGGGTCGAAGTGTTTCCATGATTTCAAAACCAGGTCTCACCACAGGCTCCAACAATGCCCCCAAACAATTGTGTTGTCATTTGAGAGACAACCATTGCATAGCAACTGAAGAGATACACGAACAGTTGCACAGTCAAGAATCGTCGAATCTACAAATGATTGACCCCTATTATCAGCTAAAGTATCAAAGGCCGAATTGTCCAGAAGTGTGTCCTTTTGGAATTTCGTACCGTGTACTTAAGCAATTCGCAAAATGAGTGAGGTGATCGGGATGCAAGGTGTCAGACCCAAACCCGACAGTGGACTCAATGAACTGAATTGAATGCAGAAAATGATGGTAAACAGGCTATTTTGTTGGTTCGTGGGGACTTGACCGATGCAAAAGTCCATAGCGCAACTTGGCACCCACAAAGCCAACAAAGATACTCAGGGGCAGGAATAGCCTACCAGAAAGCTGGGATGTTTAATGAAAGACCCCTGCTGGTGGGTGCCAAACATTTCACCACAACACAGCGATGCTAGCTACCTTCTTGTGAACAAACATCTACACAGTCTTCAGAATCATGGTCCTCTGTGAGTTCACAACAACACTCCCAGGCAATCTCCGCCCAAGCTGCTCAACACCATGAGTGCTCCAACACTATGGTGGCAACTTTCCAAGGGCGCAGTTTTTGAGCCACAAATCAAAGCATACATATCAGCATATCGACCATGCAGCTGTGTAAGTTGTCTGATGACTGCTTCACACTCTCGCCACTATTTGCTCACCCCCCATCTGCAGCATCCTGCAGTTCATACACATCAATGACACAGCTGATTCAGCAAACTCAAAAGAGCGCCTTCAAAATGCTGTGTGCGGGCATGCACTTGCATATTCATCGCCTTCCGAATGTTACGCCACTTGTCCTTGAGTTGTACTGAACTTCTTCTTTTCAGGGCAGCACTTGAGGCCAATATTGCCTTCCAACGGCCTTCACCAAATTTGCAGACTCCATTTGCAAGTGCCAGAACTTCGTCGTTGCTCCAAGGAATGTTGCGCCGGTACTGTGACAGCAGCATGACACCATTGTCAGAAAGGGTGCTTCATGAACTTCCAAACAAAAGCCATCGAGAACACAGGCAGAACAAGGATGGTTCAAATCCATATCAGCACAGGTCCAGGCAGTGTTCCGATCTGCCATTGTCTGCTGCATCCACGCTGATCACATAAATTGTGCGGCACTGCACATTGTCGCCTTTTCATTGTGTGACACAATCACAACAGGACAATGTGCAATGTCACTCTTCAACGATGCTGTGTGATGCTGCAAACAGCACCAATGGGCACAGCCCGTTGAGTAGCACCCAAGAATCATAACAGCATTGACTATAGCACAGGCAGCCGTATCAACCATACCGAAATTGTTGGAGATGAACTTGGTGGCGTTCCAGCAGCAGGCAAGGGAGTTGGAACGCTGTGCTGCCCTACGTTCGCAGACGTAATTGGAGCACCGCCCATAGTGGTGGCAGAGGCTGCAACACAGCTTGCTCTGGTGGCAATGCCTTTGTTCCTGGCAGCCGTTAGGGCATCGTCTGCCAGAATGGCGTGCCCAACATTCCTAGAAGAAGGAACACTGCTTGTTGTGGCACCATCACAGTTAATGCCCTGCCCGTGTTTTGCTCCCTCTGGGAAGGCCCGGGTGCGGGCAGAATGGCGGTGATATGTGACCAGGCTGCCAGACACCACACCCTGCTCAGCCAGAGGCCGGTCAAGGTCCAGACAGAGAAGGCCAAAGCCACTGCTGCCTTTCTGTACAAGGTAGAATGTGTAGTCCCCAGGAGAGCTCTGCAGAAGGCACAAACGCAATTACCTGCCAAACACATGTTACAGACTGCACGTCTGCACACAACTGCAACTATGATAAGCGTGCGTGGTTTCTTCCATTTCATGTATCAGGCTAGCTCTTGCATCCCCAAATAAGATGATGTAGACTGAAGCCATGGGATACTCTGTGCAAAAAGCCGTGGCTTTGTCTTCTTCCCAGGTTAGCACCCGGACAAGACTGAAATTGATACTTTGCAGTGCCCATGAAGATGCTTCTTTTCTCAAAGCAAGGAATTGGGTGCTTCAACATGAACTTGACAATCGGTGGGCCAGAAAACTGTCTGCTAACAGGTGACAGACGATAGGATTGGTGCACACAGTGTCGTGGCATAGCCATTGCGGTTGAATTGGAGAGGCAAACACCACAATGCCCCACAACTCCTTGCCAGAGTATAACACATTCTAAACTCTTGGAGACTCTCTGCACAGCGTAGCAGATCTCATCTGAAATCAAGAAAAGATTGCCGTCGACCAGCTCACTTGCGGTTTCACCAATTTTGCAAATGCTTAACAACAAGGCAACAGCATTGCACATCTACTTGCTGACATGATTGTTCAGGCTTGAAGCTGCTTTGCAAGAAGAAACCGTTTTCAGTCACATATGCTTCTCACCACACCATCATGGTTCCCAACAAAATGACATTTTTTGTATTATTATTATGCACTTGCATGGCTTATTCGCTCTGGCTTTCCAGGGAACATCATTGGAAGGAGCCGACCTCAGCACAAATGAGCTGTATCAGCAATGTTTATGACCACCATCTGCAGCTGTATGTCTTGCAAAGCACGTACCTCTGCTCCCGGAATAAAGGCTTGTAGTGTCAATGGTGCTCCCCGACAATCCACTCTGCACTTTTCTGGCTTCTCTCCATAAAGATAGACGTCCATCTGCCCTTGCCACAGCATGAGCTACTTGGCTTGGCATCACGAAATTCTTTGTGCCAACAGGTGCAACTGACATAAAGATGCTTCAAGCAGCTTGGGTGCACAATGCAGCCCATCCTTGCGACACACCATAAACAGAAATGGGTGCATTCCAAAGCACAACGTGGCAAGCTCATCGTTGACGAAGTTGGCAAGATATAGGCCAAGCAATGGAAACTACAAATTGCCAAGTACTCCGGAGTAAGACAATGAAGCCAGAGTTGAGTAAGCTTTATTTTTACATCCACGTACACAACTGCAGCCTGCATACGTCTTGCTTGCTGTGCACATAGGTTACCTTGTCTGCTTGGTCATTGGGCAGTGAGAAATGTTCACCCCTTGCTCCTGCCATTTGATTCACACGTGGCTGTGGTACGGCTGCCAGGTCTGCAGCTTTTGGTGGGAAGGCAGCAGCTGCCGCTTGCTCCTTTCCTTCATGCCCTGCTGCTGTCACAGTTTGACTAGCAGCAAGAGGGTTCACGAAATTTGGACCTTTCGCAGCACAATGGGGCCCTGCAACAATTGCCATTTTGTTGAAACAATGAATCTGATGCAGATGTTCACTTTGACAAAGTCACACGAGGCCATGTCCATACCATTTTCAGATACTCAACACATATTAGGTGCAAGCAAGTCAAGCACTCGCTCTGGATGGAATTATGTCACACAATGTTCTGATCTGTAGTTCATTGGGATTCAGTTGCTGCAGTTCTGCGATCCCAGTTGTTTATACATATACCCAAGTCAATTGGCAATGCCCCGAAGAATCTGTTCTGGGCAAGCTTGTTTTCAAGGAGCCAGGAATTTCACTACCCCCAATGGCCCAAAAGCAAACGCAAATGCCAAAGGCATATTGAAGGGATCTGGCCTACTGGGGACTGGCATGCTTGCAAACCTGCACAGCATCACAGCGATTGGGCGATGGACTGTCTCGGCAACAACTGCATTCGAGGAGAAAATGTGCCTTACCACCACTATTCTCAAACATCTTCCTGGATGTTAATTCTCTGTTTACTCTTCTTCTCTTCTTGATTCTGTCAATCAACATGTCATCAGATGCATCAGTGTCAAGTTCTGTGTCTTCCGATATGTCAGTTGGGGGTTCTTGTGACGATGATGGCAAGCTATCCATCGTCTCATCCGATGGGTCATCTTCATCATCGCTATCTGTGCAGACAGCCTGTGAATGGCTCTGAAGCTGTATTGAGTCCCAACAGTAACAGTTCTTAAGAGTGTGCAACATGGACAAACACACTGAACGGTGCATGGTACCTGCACCACAAACTGATGACAATAACATGAATTGCACCTAGGTCAGTCTCTTGTAGCCAAATAAGATTAGCACTCCAGTGGAACAGTAGTTGCTAGGCAATGCGCCACACTCAGCTAGCTAAGCAGCTGAACTGCAGTTCCAACAGGATGGGAAGGAAACACTGCTTCTACCCACAGAAATTTTGGTAACCACCAGTGGCAATCTGCCAAGTTGAACAGTGTGGAGCAGAGTCTTTGTCCAGTACCAGTTCAGCAGCAGAGGCATAGTTCAATAACAATGGCCAACTGCAGTTCCTGCAAAGGTGAAAAGAAGCTACACATCTAGCAGGAGAAACTGCCAACGGGCCAAGATGGACTGGTACCTTACCCTCGCTTGAGCTTTCCTCCACATACGAAGGCCGCATTCTCAGTGGATTTTCCATGCTGCGCGTCCAACGCCCTTCAATGGTGTTGGTAATCCCAGCGCCAGTGACGTTTGTGTCAGCTGTCAAACTTGCAAGCTGCAAAGCAGCAAGGATGTAGTAAAATACAGTCCCCACACTGTTGTATGATCGCCACCATGTCAAACCACAAGGCCAAGGCCGATGGCTTAGTGCCCACTCAGCCACCAGCATCCATTCCAAAATTGATACTACCAATTCCTTTTCATGAATTCTCTTTGCTCTTGGCCAAACCCCTTCCACCCCTGGGGCCAATGCGGCAGCTGAATTAGGATCCCATGCTGCACAGTCACAGCTCCAAGTTAAGGGAAGACAATGCACTGCAGACTGGAATGGCAGTATGTCCCCCTTCCAAGTTAGCCTTCTTCAATGCCATTTGTAGGTCAGTAAAGCTTGGGAAAAATCAATGGACAAACCAGCAGCAACATTGCTTGCTGTTTAGCACAGTGCAGAATACAGTATCAACTGAAGCATGTGGATGCCATACCAAGGTGCTCACATTGTGCTCCTTCTTTCTTTTATTCTGGCCTCCATTTGCTGCACTCATGTGCCAATGGCTTTCTCTTCTTTGAGGAATCTGCCCCTGCAGGATGTGAAACCAAAATTATCAGGTTCTATCTGCAAGCGGCTTCACCCCTTGCATCTGTCCAAACGGCGACAACACAATCAAATGGTGGCCACAGTCAACACAATGGCCCATTCGTCATACAATGTATTGAAAAATATGACGAGGTATCAGATGTTGGGTATTCCTTTATTCTTTCCTATATTCAACAATATTTCGACTCTCTGGGTTGTGCTTGTAGGGGCACTTCATAGGGCTATTAGGTGCACTAAGCAGAGAGCCTGCAACACCTTAAGTTCTGAGCTGCAAGAATTGTGGATGCTGGGATGCCACATCCACAACCACAAATGTTGGAACTGGATACAAAAGTCCATTTGTCACAGCCAGCACCGTTGTTACGTGGGGCACTCCATCGATTGCTTGTCACATTGTGCTGACAGGCGGCTCGTCATCACTTTGCCCTCTGAGGCACTCAGCATGTCCAATCATCTTTCCTTTCCTTGCCACTGACCGCTCAAGCGGGCGACTGGTAAGACCACAGGAACAAATTTGGGGTTCAGAGTGGGCAGTTTCTGTGGCCGCGAAAACGTTGGACATCGCCTGATATGTATGGGGGCAGTGTTATTTTTTTTGGTATTCCAACAAATGCAACAACCATGATCCACCAACAAGCGACCACACCAGAAGCCAAGCGCGTGTCAAAGAAAATCCAGCCCCATCACCACAAGAAAATCACCCTCCACCAATGAGCTGGCCGCGCAGCACCTCAGTTGTGCCTATTCCCCACTGACATGCTGAACCTCAACCATGCTGCGCTGCCTGCCGCGCTGCTGCTCTTGGTCAGTGGCCCTGCAATTTTCCGCACAGTGCGTGCGCGCCGTTCGTCACTGAGCCAATGCCCCCATCATCCCACCTTCCTCTTGGATCTGCAGGGCCGGGCCGTGTCCATTCCGTCGAGTTGCCGCCCCGGCGACAAATGCCACCACAGTGCTTAAGCACACAGCAGACGGCCGACGAAGCTTAATCCGTGGGTCAGCAGGGCGACGATTCAGCAGCGGTGGTGCGCTCCTACTGCAGCGGACGAGAGGAGCGAGGTGGCTGCCAATTCCAGTCAGGCGCACTGCTTCTTGCGGGCGGCTGTGGGTGCCGCACCCAAGACCAGGATGTGGGAGTGCGCCAGAATCAATAGAACGCGATGTTTTTGAAGTTTGTGCGCCCAGGGCTGGGTCCTGTTACGGCCGTTGTGCCGAAGGGTGCGGGGGATTTCATTTGAACGCATGAGGTTGTCCCGAGAGGTCGTCGGGAGGGGAGCAGCCAGAATGGGGGTGGGTCTACAACCAACGCATGAGAAACTAAAAGCTGTCATGCGATATAAGAACTATGTTCGGTAATTGAGTCTTGCTCTTGCCACGACCGGCGAGAGCAAGGGAGATATGGGCGCAGCCTTCCTCACTCCCGTTTGCGCGCTGCGAGGAACCGAGATCTTCTTACACATTTGCGAGGAAGTTTTAATAACAGCCCCGGGGCCGTCGATTCAGTACATAAACACCATCGTACTAGACATGCGGTGATTCATCGGTGATTCGGTGGGGTGACTCTTGCGACGGGAAAACTTGGCCAATCGATTAGTCGGCCGAATTATTGTGGTGTTCGAACAAGGGGAGTTTCTTTTTTGACTATAATTAACTGGCGGTTCGTCGCTGTCAAATTGGCGAGCCTCCTCCTCCCGTCTGTCGTTCCTGACTTCATGTAGGGTCCTGTCTTGACATACCATATTTTATTTCACTGTATGTAACGATATTGCACTGCGATATGGCATGGATTTTCTGGACCCGCAAAAATTGAATCCTTGTGGTTCCGTAGTACATAACAAGCTCAGATCTGGCAACAATGATATGAAATTTTGACAATGCCATCCTTGTATGGCGTGTAACATTCTGTTCAACAATCAGTTTGCCACAATTGCGTAAGGGGCAGTCCAGATGGCTATAGTGATTGAAGCAGTGTGACTTCACGTGAAAATATTGCCTCGGTGAACCAATGCAGCAGATCCAATTTTCAGGATACTTGCAACAAATTAGCCTCAAATGACCAGATGCAAAAGTCAACAGTCCACTCTTGGAATCCATGAGAATAAGGGACACCGCCTTCACGCCAAGATTTATATTGGGCTCCAGTGATTATGGCACTTTATCTCGTAGAGAAGAATCAAACTGCAGATGAAGATGAACTTCGATGGCAAAGAAAGACAAAGCATGAGGATTTGCTGTTAGCCATGCGTTTGGGAAGCATGAAACCGAGCAGGTACATACGGCATGTGTGTCGATTGGCACATACCCATCCAATTACTGGGCAGTTGGGGCGATATAGACCTTCAATCAAATTTACAAGTGTCACTAGTGAGTCTGGGCTAAAGTGGAAAGTCAATGAATATGTGGGCAAACTCGTTCAAAACTTCGTGACCACACCATCATGTACTCTACTCGAAAACCTGACGGAACAGTCATTCACCATACCATTTCCCGAAGGCAAAATTCTTATTTGCATGTCAGGCAGTCAGTACTTTCTGAAACATCATTGGATTCCTAAAGCAGATTGCAGGCCATACAGCACTTGCCATATCCACACCTCAAAGCATTATATTCAGTTTCTGGGCTAGTTTTGCACTGCGAAACTTTAACGACTCAAGGTTTGCGGGTCACAATAATACTGCACCGCGGTATGGTGCGGCACCAGAAACGACAAGATACCGTGCAGTTTGGTTAGGAACATCCCTCTAGCCAGGCTTGGTATTTATGCCGTGAACACAAATTGCGTTTACGGTTCTGCACGTGGAAACATTTCTAATACAACGTAAATACATCCCCGTGTACATAAGGACAGTAAATACAGATTTGGGTTGTCCTGGGAGTGGCAGTCAGGCGCGCTGTAATGGACAGAAACGAACTGTCGTTGCCTTTGCCGAAGGCGAGGTGGACACTGTGTTGCGGGTGCTGGAGATGGCGGAGGACTGATCACTGTACGTGACTTTTATCGGATATCCTGGGTGTCCTAGCGAGCTGCAAAAACGTGAAAGTAGCCGCAAAAAATAGCCCCTTTCGCAAATTTAAGATTTTGCGCGTAAAAACGTAATCGCAAATACCAAGCCTGCCTCTAGCTACATTACTTGCCAAGTTCCTAACACCATGGGCGCATCCCACTCTTGTGACATGTCCTTGAATGTTTCGCCGTGGCGGCTGGGAGCTGCATGGGCAACGCTCTTTCAGGACTGCATCCACAGGCGCCTTGCTGCCCAAATATCCATGACAACTTGTCGCGGTTCACAGGGTGTGATGATGGACGCCAAATTTTATATGAGGTCTACCCCTAATTTCGACGTTTTGCCTCGTTTAGCGCTGTTTAGGCTCACCAGCCCTACAGTGCGGCTATGATCCACTGCTTCATGAAAATAGGAACTAATGGATTTTCGCATCTTCTTTGTGCCATATATACGATTTCAATGAGCGTATCATGGACGCTACTTCGCTCGGGCAAGATAGAAACCCAACGGCTGCCTCTTTGCCTTGTCATGTAAAATGTATGACGACAACGACGACGACGACGATGAAGATATTGATGATGATGCTGACTCATAGAATGTACTCCGATTACGAGCATTCTGCGTTCTCTACGTTCTCTGCATGTAAGGGGGCCTAAAATTGTATGTACAATAATTTACCCCGTGTTAGCGTACGTATACTGGACTTCCAAAATGAGTAACAGTGCATCCATGATCATGGGTGTGAGGCTGAAAGAACAACTGTGATGAGTGCGTGTGTTATGGAGATATGGAGATACATGGTGAAGTACGACACGGTGAATGTGGTGATGGTATCACGGTGACATGTACATGGAGAAATGAAGAGGGGAATGGAACGAACGGTTCCGTAGATACATTTACTTAATTGACACACTCATCCTGTAATGCATCTGGTTACGGTCTTGCTTCTGTGCTTGGGAGCGACCAAGTGCGGACCGAGCGCGAAAGGTCAGCGCGATAATGGATATTAACACGGGTTAGATCCATGATTCAAGGAGTATAAAACGAAGATTTGGTGAAAATTCGGATTGAAATAATGCAAATGAAGTGCACAGAAAGGCACAGCTGGCAGGCCAGGCTGCGCGCAGTTGAGGCGGCGGGATACGCTTTGCAGTCGCTGCTGCGCTGCTGGGTGCAGTGGAAGCCAGTATGGCTGCCGCTGAGTTGTGCGCCATGGCAGAATTTGTGATGGGAACAAGAAATGCCGGCATGTCTGCGGACGGCTCCACCAGCCGCGCACCAACGGACACATGTTGTATTACAATGCCCTGGGCTTCCATTGTGGGACTGGTAATTTCGTCACAGATTGGTTGTCTGGAATTGAGCACTGCCAGGTGCAATGAAAGCTTAGTATTGAATACGTATTGAATACGGTGGAATTTCCACCGGATGTACAAGTCTGAACCTGATCGTGGGGCATGAGGCAGGAAAGACGCAGTTCGCGGTACGAACGTAGATGATGGTCAGCGGTTGCCTGACCAAATTGCTCTCAGTAAGCTCAATAAAAAAAGACTTGAGGCTTTTTGTCTAAGGCAAATGCCGGATCTTTCCAATGCGCTTTCGACCTGCGGGCTCACATAGACATATCAAAGCGGTGCATGCAGTTCATCATATATGATGAAAATATCGGGAGCCAATTTTAGAAGACACCTGTATATTCAAGTGCCCGCTAAAGTTGGCTCCCGATATTTCCTGGGAACCTCCACATGCGATGTGATGCTTATCCTGCAAAGATGCAAACATGAAGAACGTAGCTGACAAGGCATCCTGGTGTGAGTTTCTGGCATATTTTATAACAAATTGGACATAGATGAGTGGGCGAATTGGTAGATTGGTTTGCTGAAGTGAACATGCTCCTGTCGAAGCCGGTGCCTGAATTGATTCCACTATTCGACGCTCATCTACACGTGGCGGTTCAGAGCACAAATTTGCTGTTGAAAAGTATTCGGTGCAATTTTCCAGCTAACATGTTGCAGCGATGGATGTGAAATTAAAATGGTCATCTGGAAATATGTTATGGATGAACAACAGGCAACACGGCCACTCGATTGCCGGTCTCTTTCGCTATAAAATTCATTCAGAATCGAGTGGCAGTCTTACTGCACATCAAATGACAGGGACAGCAGCTCCCCGGCCCCAGATCAGCTTGATCCACCTTTATCAGCTGGCAAGACAACCGTGACACGCCCCTCCCCATGTCCCCTCCAAAGAGCAATGAGCCGCTTCAGCTCGTCATGACATATGGCGAGAACATTGGCGCCATCTTCCACGTTCGACGTTCCCATGGATAGTTCTCGAACGGCGTATCGTAGTTACATCGGTGACTATTCTGATTTACAGGTTTTGAACTCCTTTCGCGCGGATTTTGCAACGGACAAGAACATCGAAATCTGAAATTGAGGCAGCATGTCCCAGGTACGCACTGGCACCCAGGCACTGTTCCGTTGTGCACTAGTGGCCGTGGCAGGGCGCCCTGAGACTCTTGTGCTTTTGGCCCCCCCTGAATGCTCAATTTCGCCGCGAGTTTGCTAAAGGGCAATTTGGGCCAGTCCGCGCTAGCAGTCTTCACATTGAGCGTCGATATGTCTTGCGCACTATACTGAATTTGTCATTCCAGGGCGCTAATTCTTCGCTCGCACCCAAAAACAACAACCGTCGCTCAGTTGATTCCCATCAGCGTTCTCAACAACCCAGTTGTGCCCCTGTCCGCAACGGACACTGCACAGGGTCCCTAATTTTGAATGTAGGAGGCGAACGCGTCAGCCACCAGAATCGTCGCGAAAGTAGCCCTCATAGCGCGCCGCATTTCTGCTGCGTCAACAGGCAGGATAACTGTGGTTGTCGCCAATTGATCCATATTGTCTTGTACAATTTAGCCACCGGATTTTTCGCAAGATCCATCAAGTGCGATATCCCTCATGCGGCTTGTCAGTCGGCTTGGAATTGCCCTTTACCGGGAAATGCTCACACACGATTATCCATCGCATTGGCAGCCAGCGCCGCTTCATTAGATTTTGCTTAAATCAGTGGGGATATATAGCCTGACAATCTGTTAACCTTCAAACGCCACTATCATAATCAATCATCTTCTTCATCACCATCGCCAAAGAACTCTTGAAATAAATCCACCAGCCATCTTTTCAACCATTTCGGAAAACTTCTGTGGAGCACTCCGATTAAGATCGATTTGAGCACCTCCATCATGAGTGTCCTCGAAGCAACGCGTATGCTTTCCACCACCTTCTGCCGCACTTCCTCGGCCTCATTGAGCATGACTTCCTCAAGGCAATGATATGTGGCTATTGCTATTGGCATAGCTGCTTGCCACACATATCGCTATTGAATTCTCGCAACTCTCAGAGTCCTATGGAGACGTTGGGCAAACTTCGCGAGCACCCCAATGCCTCTGGGATCACTCTTGTCCACCTTACACATATTGTCGTCTTGCTTGAGTCCCAACTTTCTGACTCTGTGCTTGTGCCTCTTGGAGCTGGGCTTTCTCTTCGCCCAAGCACCAGCACGTGACACTTCTTCGTCAACTTTCAACTAAAACCGGCAACTCAGGAAATGGAAATGGACAAGAATTGATGGAAGACGGAACCTGGAAAGAAGGGAATGGTTGTCAATACATGGGAGATAAATGCTGAATGGAGAACATCACAAGTCAATGTCAACGACAGGACCAGGCAGGCATGACACTAGCCCCTTATCAGTGCCAGCTTCACCAACAGTACCAAACAAGGAGATATGAAGACCACGTCAGCAAGAATGCGGTCGTTTTGCGGACGAGGTGTGTGTGCAGGCATACTGGGCGCCCAGTTATCGACACAGGACGTCCAGAACCATTAGTCTCTATCGGTCGCGGCACATGAGTGGGGCCATCGTAAAGCTCGATTGAAGAAGACATTCCAGACAGCTGCGGGGAACAGATGCCACGCCATGGTTTGCAGGGCACACCGGGACCACGTGACCCTGCGGCGCTGGCGATCAAGTACCAATGGAAAGAGCCAAATGCGTCGACGCAAGAACTATTGGGCTGCCAGTCGTGGCCCAAGAAGGGGTCCCCAAGACGTTTTGATTGAACGGGACGTTCAGCACAGGTGCAGGAAGCAAGCGCTTTAGATGCGAACGCCGGCGCGGAAAAGAACGCGAAGCAAGGTCGCGAGCACTGCGAAGGTGAAGGAATTGGCCGAGAAAAGGCCCCATCTCCGGCGACGTCGCTGGGAGTGACTGGAAGGATGGTGGTGCGTCAGCAGCGGCCGCGGGATTGCCTCAAGGGGGCGAGGGGTGGCAATCGGAGCGGGTCGGCGGTGTCTGCAGGGCTCTCAGTTCCGCCGCCGACGCCACAAGCCACGGGACTGCGACGCCGCAGCCCCTGGCGACGCAGGAATTGGGCGTTGCAGTTGGACGTTGCAGGAGGTTGGGCCTCTGGTGCCGCTGCGTCTTCTGCCACCATCCGATGGAAGTACATGACTGCAACGATCGCAATTGATGGGACCAAGAGTGCGTGGATCGACGAAGCGGAGCACGAGGCATCAGCAGCGGTCAAATATTCAGCAGCTCCTGGAGCCGTCGTTGCGCCATACGCGAGAACGTCGGCTGCTCAAGCTCACCCAGATGCCATCATTCGCTGCGCTGAGCACAGGATGCTGTGGCCCGCAACGTTTGCAACCGCGGAAGCGACCGAGAAGACGGCAGCCACAATGGCGGTGCAAGCAGTCCACGAGCGTGGCCCGAATCAGCACCAGGCACTGCGCCGCTCTACGTGTCCGCCAGCGAATTACATCCATAGATTCCATCGACCAGACCGCAGCGGGCCCCCTGTTCGCGGAGAAGTCTGCCGGGGGCCAGCACGATCAAGCCTCACCTTTCGGCCTCAGGAGTTGCAGGGAATTGCCGAGGCCGGGCGCCCCGCGACAGCACTCCACGATCCTTTGGACCTGTGCAACCCTTGAGAGCCCAGTGCCAAGGAGTCGCTTCGTGCTGGTCGCTGCCACAGGAGGGGGTGGAGGGGGTGGAGGGGGGTGACGAGGTGTGCTTGGGGGCGCCTGCGAAAAGCGTCGAACCAACCTAAGTACGCGTTAGGCCAGCGCCCCAAACGATACAATAGGCCCACCGACAACTGTTCAGGACCCCTGCCACATAACCAGTAAACTCACCGGACACCCACAGACACCTCTCCGGGATCGCGGCCAATCGCAGTCAGACCACAGTTGCCGCGTGACCGGCACCATCCACAGGTCATCACCACCAAATCCCCATGTTCGCAGGGATATTCCGAAGGGCGCGACCATCTTCCAAGGTGGCCACGCCCTCGGAAAGGTCGATGGAACATTCCACGAATTATTAAGAATAATACATCGGAGTGGTGCCAAATCGCAGCGGCAGAAGTGACGTAACCAAAATTGCGAAACCGAACCTTGCTCAACAGGAGTGCAGTGGATATCCGCATCGATGGAAAACAACTGATTTCCTGCTGCTGGACTGCCCATGACGTGCACACAGCCTCCAGAGTTTGTGGAAAAGGATTGTAGCATCCACGGGCGACATAGGTCGCCCACACGCCTTAAAGCTCGTACCTACTGAGGCAATCGAATTCGCCACAACATCAGCGCATGCAACTGCATCACCCTACAGGGATTGCGATGCTGCAATGGCGTGCTCAAAGGCGAATGACTAACCAAAGTTTGCTTGACACATTCCGTTGTGAGGTTAGCAGCTGTCCTGTGGATGTCAGGAGAAAAATAATTGAAGTAGGCAAGTGACTCTTTGGTGAATAAGTGACCCAGATGTTGTTCTCAACCTGCACGTACTTGCTGAAGGCAGATTAAGTACTTCGGGTATCTCGGTGTGCTGTGACTATGTCAACTGCCTTGGACGTTGGCAATGGAACTGGCGCTGGGGACTCATTGCCTATGAGCGATTCTTTCCGCACAGCACATCAAACAGCGAAGGCAGCATGCAGTCTTTGCCTTGCGTGCAAGACCCTAGGACACATCGGCCAAACCCTCCTCATTGCGCGCGACGGCGCCAAGTACCATCGCCAACCGGCGCTCTCAATGTACCAGTGAATTTGCACATGTTGTGTACATTCGGTGCATACCTCAAAAGAAAGGAGATAAGGTAGCAGCTTACAGGTTTCATTTACAACGGTTGAACCGGTCTTGAGTCGAGTTCAAATAACGGAGCCTTGGGGCTGCAATAATGGCAACTGCTTGTATATGCTATATGAAGTCGGCTGCCTCATCTACCGCTGGTCCTCGTGTTGTTCGTCGACTCTTAAGATTTGCTTCAAGAAGTATGTACATATCGACGACGACGTTTCTTGAACGTACCGGCATGTCATCCAATACCATTGCTACAAATAGATTCCATGCATAAAAATAAATAAACGCTTGTCCCCAATCTGCAACAGATGCCTCCATTTTCCTTGCGACTGTCCTCAGTGATCATCATCCCTACTTCGGATCGAAATACCAATTGGTGGTGGTATCACTGCGGTACTACCACCCAGCCGAGGGGAGGAAGAAAGGAAGCATACAAGGCACTAGTCTAACAGGCTTGGTTCATATCGGGGACCTTGTATATGCCAGATTTTCGCTGCCTCACGATATGCATTATGTGGGGTGGTGCCGAATCAGTAAGCACAATTACCCGCAAAGCATATGAAAGCGCCATCCTCTGACCCTCTGGGGGCGTTTTTATTTGCGCTTTGCGTATTCACATCCCGATAACGATGAAACTCATTGACGCATGAGGGCATGGTCATGCACATACAAGTCATCATAAGCAGGCTTGCGCACCTGAGGATAGTTCCGGCAGCATCCCGAAAAACGGGCTAGACAATACATGACGTCAACCCCGGTGTTTGATTCCATAGTTCTCGTTCATGCGGAAGAACGAGATGCAATTTTTCTTGCGCCATGCATGCATCACGCACGGCATCGTGCATGTCTCCACGGCACATGTAAATAGGGTTTAGCTTACGGCAAGAGACCACGTGCCACCACACTGCAATATGGTTGAAGTGCACTGCAATGAGTTATCAGCTCGTTGTTATGAACGAACAGGAACACGGAGTGCAGCGTTGTAAAAATACATAAACGAATCAAGCTGAAATATTATGCGCCAATTCTTGTCTTCCAAATGCGATGCGCTCCTCACCTTCTTTGCCAATGAATGTCTACAAAACTTTGTCTACAAGGCTGACTTGTCAACAATCCCGCACTGTGGACATTGAAATGAATGCGCTAAACACAACCACAGCTGCTTTTACCCTAGCTCACCGCTGATATTAGGGAGGCTGCCTTGCCGTTGGGCGTTCTGATGTCAATTGCTTTGCATCTCCGAGTGGTGCAATGAATGTGCCCTGGAATTTTGTGATAATGAAGTCATAGAACCAACACCCTCAGCCTGTGACGCTGTCCAGCAACAGCGTCGTCGGGATGCTTTCAGATATTGACCCAGGATCCGATCCACGCTGCCGGATGTCATGGTGCCATTTGAAATGTTGTTGTGCGGTGGTCCTGGCCAATTATCGATTGCTGGTGCTCCCACCCAAGGCTCCAGTACTGATAGTCATGCCAGACTGGAGGGGGGTGCTGTCCTTATGGGGCCCTGAAACAATACACACAACATCCCCTGGTGTCGGTTTGGTTTGCAAAACGTACTACCACGCTATGATTTTCCCGGCGCTTCGTCTCTTATCCTGGCTAACTACAGCAATATGTTCCAAAAGCGCAATGAGTACAATATAACTTCCAGTTCGGGGACAGATATGGCGCAACGTCGTAGTTCTTTAATGGCTAAATATGTTGCGGCCGTAAAATAAGAATCGCCTTCCACCGACAGGACGGGCGTCGCTGGGTTGCTTCGGTTTCAGCAATAAAAAACGATACATTTGTAACATATAACATTCAAACCGTTCAATCTCAATGCTTGGCAAATATATAAGCCCTCCATTTAAGCTCCATTTAAGGCTCTTCGACCATTTTCCAGCTGTTTTGCAACATCCACTGCAAATTGCGCAAACTTGACATGGAAATATTTGATCCCCGAACACAGAGCATTTTTAAGATTTTGAGTACTGCTTTGCATTGCAGAATGTTTTTACCCAAAGCGATCTCCACAAACCTGGCTTGGCAACGGTCCCGCTTTCAGTATCCGCATTCATTATGGCTTCTGGAATTTTATCTTTTAACCAGCAAGCCCCTGTGGATTTGACTCTTGTCCATGCCACGCAATCTGCAAGACACGTAAGAGCAATTCCGGTCGGTCAGTAAGAGCTCTGGATATGATTGAGGGCTTGGGCATTCTTGTGAATTTTCATGACCGAAAATTCGCCATACCTGTTTCGTCCTTGCACAATTGGCAGCACTCCCCGGCGTCCATAGTTGGATTTCTGTTGCCATCGTTGATGCCTATGTCTGTGCCGTAAAAATCGTAGCCGTCCTTCACATTGCAGGCTTTGACCTCTGGACCAGACAAAATGATCACACAATGCGCATTCAGCAAAGCCACATGTTGTGACATTATTTTTCATCGCCTCAGATCTTGAATATCAATATACACAAGAGGAATATGATTTGATTTCCAGTAGCATTCAAGCCGCGTTATACATATCTTACATATCTGCAATTCCTGTGTTGCGAAATTGTGGCAAATTGCAAAGTTTTGGGAGACTTCAAAGATCGTGGTATGTCCGACGATCTGTTGGTGATCTGAGAACCACTGCTTGGTTGCTTCCTGCATATGCCATCCTCTTGAATGCACAAGAGGCTTCTGTTGTGATTTTTGGCAAATCCAATGAGTGAAACTACGGCTTGGGAAATCGCTAGGACCAAGGTGTAAGTTGCTGTTCATCCTAATTCAGATCCTCCTGAAGCTCGATGCGAAGCCAGTCAAGCTCCCACCGCAAAGGCTAATTATTGTGAAAACAAAAGAAAGTTCAGCAGTTGGAAAGGACAAGAAGTAGGGCAGAAACAAGGCGCAGTGTTGTTGCAGAGTAAAACACAACCAACTGAGGCGCGGTTTGGACAAACACACCTTTAGCGAATGCTACAATTATGTGCACGTGTGCTGCGCAAATTTTTGCAACATTTGCTTTTGGATCGGGCCCGTTTATTACCAATGTGCTATTGGATGTTGAATTGCGTGCAAGGCAGAAATTTTTAAAATATTCTTATAACCAGAAGTAGATGAGCGCTGCAGCGCGAGGAGATCTGCGAATCCGCGTCATCCCAATAAAAGACGGGCACTGCATGATCACGTGAGAGAGCTGAGATGAAGCAAAAACCACATTTGTTGTAACTGCTCGCGCGCAGCTGCCGACCACTGCAGCAATCATGCAACCAACACATCTGAGATTTGCACAGCTATAAACATTGACTTCCGCTACTCCCGTGTACACAAATGCCCTATCTTTGCGTGCAATATTCCACCTGCCGAGCGAGTGACGGTCACTCTTGTGAGTCTCACTATCCCGCTATCCACTGTTGCGCGGTTGCTGCGTGCTGGAATGCTACCCTTCAGCCAGCAGGCTCCAGTGTTCCTCACCCTGCTCCAACCTAAGCAAACTATCAAGGAAAAGAGACATGCCGTTAGAAAATATTGGATAAGTCCCACTCTCCAGCAATCACTGCCATGACATAATTTGGGGGCAGAGCGCCTATCATGGAGGCTCCAGACTGGAGCTCTTGCTCTTTTGGCTCCAATAGATCATCCGTTTCCCGCATTAAATATGCACAGTTGGGCTCTATGGTGTGGCTCACTCCCCAGTGTTAGCATGCACCAGCGACAGCGAACGTTCATTGAAAGCATGGACTGTATTTTGCAGAGCCCAGGCTTGTTTTCTACGTTTACGTTTGCGTTTATGCTTTTTGGCGCAAAAGCATGAGTTTGCGAAAGGGCCTATTTTTACGTTCTAACGGCTTCCGGGGACACCCAAGTTGCACGATGAAAGCCGTGTACAATGATCAGTCCTCCACGACCTCCAGCACCGGCAACACAATATTCACCTCGCCCTTGGCAAGGGCGACGATGGCGTGTAACGAAAGCTCGTTTTCTGCCCCTTCCAGGGCATCTGGCTGACACTCCCAGGACTCCATGGGTCTGTATGTACTGTCCTTATGTACACGGGGCTGTATTTACATTGTATTTACGTATTTTACGGAATTTTTAGCGTAAAAACGTAAAAAATATTTCGGGCATAAAAACGCAAATACCATCAGTTCTTGCGGCGCAAAAACCAGGCGTGGCAGGATCAATTGCCTCGAGATGTCATGGAGCCAACCGGCTGGGTGTAAACGTGCTTGATGCCATGTTCTGGAAGTCTGTGGTAACACTGGAGTCCACCTCATCACCTGGATTTGCCAAGCATTCCTCACAGCAGCTGTTAGCAGTTTCTGTTGCAAGGCTGTTTCCGTTGTTGATGTCAGACCCAAAGAAGTCAACGCCAATCTCCAATGTGCAGTTTCCTTCCCCTTCAGCTGCGAGCCACACGCTGTGGATGTTAGCGAGCTGCGTCGGCCTTTACGGGGCATCAGCTTTGGCGTCGACACAGACACAGGCGCCGTGCGCGACTCGAGGAGCCATGTTAGCGAAGTCGTGGACGGCACGAGATTGTATCCAAGCCAATGCGGCAACGTGGAAAAGCGCGAAGAAGGCATTTCCTAAAACAGGTCGTGAGATAGGGATCCCCTTGTAAAGACCTTTCTCTTAATTTTCATCGGCATGACAGAGTCGAGGGGCTCCATGACTACTCCAAAAGCGAATAATGAAGATTATCAAGGCGTATATTAGGTCGAAATTGAGCGCCGTTGCACGGCGTTGCTGGCTTGTCGTTACAAACAGACATGAAAATAAACGAGATGGCGCCAGCCACATTGACTTCAAGAACATTTTGCGCCGCGTGTTTGAAATTAGCTGCGCAGCAAATGCATGCACAATGGCCACCGATTCCGTTATCTGGCTCACTGGGGTGGGTGTCAGATGTTACGGCTATTAAGATGATTGGGTGGCTTGGTGGTGAAACGGTTGTTCCAGTGTTATGGGCATTGGGCATATTAGAGTAAGACATGATGCATGGCTTTCGTGCTTCGTTTTGTCCATCTAAGGCCGTCAATTGTGAGCCAACGTTGCGAACTCAACGCTTAAGGGCATTGACGTTACGGAAGTAAGAGGAGGGACGATACAGCACCATCAAGAGATTTGACTAAGAGTTTTTTCAGCCATTGTGCCCAGAACATCATTGTTGCTCGGCCTGCAAGACTTGCGATAGGATAAATACCATGGATGCAACATAGCAGAATCAGGTAGATGACTTTCCCAAACTAAAAGGAACCCCGAATTCAAATTTGCATTCAGTAGCAACAAAGGGTCAACCGCATTTGTGTATTTAAATATGGTTGAACCGTTGTTGCGGTTGACGACAATGTGGGCGTTACCAACCACAGGTGGCAGACCCAACGCTCAATCATTCTCGTGGATGGAGATGTCTAAAACATGAATAATGACACCACCTCCAGGCGCAGCCCGCTCCCCTTGAGCCCCCGCTACCGGGCGAGCCCAACATTGCTCAGAAAGCGCAGCTTCACTCAAGGGCTTAAGTGCCTCTCCAGCAGCAGTCGCCGTCGCTGACTCGACGACAGCGGTCAAATCCGCCATTTGCGCGGCAGAGATGTGGCCCCAAAGCCGAGGCTGGCCAGTTTGGCCACTCACCGACCTGAAGCACAAGCCCGGAGGGACGCCAAGAGGCACCACACGAACGCAACCGCTGTGGTCTGCATGCCAGGCGCAGCCGCTGCGGCGGTGCTGGGCTGTGAGTGCGTGGGGAGGTTGAAGTCGAAGGGCGGACTCAGTTGAAAGGCACAAATAGGCGCCGCATCGGCTGGGAGGCCCGTTGATATCCAGTTCGCAGCGCTGGGCGAGCGGGGTGCCAATCTGGCAGCTGCGCCCGCCCGGAACTCGGCCGCCCGAATCGGAGACGTCAGGGAGGAAGTCGTCTCGAACTGCGCGTGTCCGCACACTCTCGCACCACGAGCTGCAAGCTGTCGTTTTGCGTGTATCTGGGAGCCGTTCTGTCGGGCAGCAGCCAGGCGCTGTGGTCGTCGTAAAAGCGGGCGCCCGTTGCGCCGCCTCCAGGGCCGCTGTCCCGCAGGGCAGTCCAGCGCACTGATCACAGCAGTCCAGCGCCACGCGCCGCTGTCCAGTTTGCACCGGAGCTCGCTGGCTTTGATCACGTCGGAATAGTACGCTCTGTACAAAGCCCCCCTTACCTGGAATGGGGTGAGCGCACGTGGGGTGAGGAGGGGAAAGGGAAGAGAAACCTCCTCGAAAGCCTTAAGCCAATTTTTTGCTGTGCATACTTAAGGAATGGCAGGGCGTGACTGTCTTGGCAAGACAACGAGAGTATGCGCATGGTACTGGACAACGGGGTGCAATCGAATATCTGACGAGACACAATGCACGTTCAATCGGCAAGCGCTCGTCGCAAAGGAGAAGTCCGACTGGTTCAAGGGCGGACTTGCTCTCGGATCGTTATCTTGAGCCTTCTTAATTTGCGCACCCGAAGCTGCTGGAAAGGGCTCGTGTTCTGGAGGACACAGTTCAGCAAATCGTGCGGAAGGGTGAATTGTTCAAACGGCAATGCCAAGCTTCCTCTTGCAGCCAGAATCTCCTGCGCCAGTAATTCATCACCAAACGCCAACCCCACGCTTTGGTGCGCCTTTGACAATGTTTAACGCGGCTGGCACTGAGGTCGTCATCAATCGGAAGAGTGGTTCCCGCACACTTCAAGTGGACAATATCTCGACATGGCTGCCCCGCCGATTTGCACTTTTCCAAGTTCCAGGCGATTGAGACTGTATTCTTGGCACATGATCATACTTGTAACGTTTCGCTGCCGCATACGCCTCGGAACAGAAGTGTCAGACGCTGCCAGCTACACATTTTTTGTGCACGCTCAGCATGGTGTTCATGAAGCCGGTGTTCCTCAAAAAGAAAATGAGTTTTAAATTGGCTTCGGACCACCGTGCATAGTTCTGCCAACAGTGAATCATCAGCGCCAGCTCCATGGAGCAATTTTCCCCGAAAGCATGTGGAGTGCAATGCAAAATAGAAGCCGATTGGTACAATTGGTGACCATGTGCACACACAGATTTTCTCCTCATTCGACTGACCAAAACTGTACACTGGGCCACATGTGCGATCTCAAAACAATGCGCTTATCACTTCTGACAGCCTTGGCCCCCAGCCTCCATCTTGGTGCCGGCTCTCCCTCCAACTTTCAACATATAGCCCCAAGAACCTTGACGACATGTGCTGATTTCCCGTTATGAATCCCTTGTGGTTCCAAAATAATGGCAATGAAGAACCAGTAGGCTCCATTCAGAACGCCACTGGTAATTCCTGCAAGCGAAACGCTGCCAAAACAAGCCGCCAAAATGGGCCTGCAAATCCCGGCCATTCCACGTTCATCCTCCCTAGGTGATTGGCATGACCTGCTTCTGGGCCACACGTTCATACACCTCACGAATCTTCAGGCCGACGATGGTCTGGAACAGGCCAGTCCCATTCTTGGAGCCTGGGAAACCTGAGTTTTTCAGCATCTGCTGCGTGATCTCGCCATAGAACTTGGAGGAGGTGCCACTCAGGTGGCTCTCCACGTAAATGAGCTCCTCAAGCTTGTCAAACTGGCCATCCATCTCTACCACTGACACCTGGATCGCAGCAAGAATTTCAGCAAACAAGCAACCAGCATGGGCTGCACAAAGTGGCACAGACTTTCAAGTGAGGAGTCTGCAAGTGAGAAGAGCAGCCACTGGTTAGGCGTCACAGGCACAGCAAAGTATCCTTTTCATGACCCCTATGCAACACACAGAAAGCACTGTTAATGTTTCTAGACCCATGGGTCCAATGCATTCGCCTCACTGCTGGTGTACAGGGTCCACCAGCCAAGAGCTCTCACCTCCTCGTCGAAATAAGTGTCGGGTCCGTAGAAAAACTTAATTCCAGGGAATGAGCAGGTCAGCTTCCTTCCACAGGGGATCCATGAGATGGTGGAGCCCTCATCGAAGAGGTACAGAGGGTCAAAATTATCATTGCCCTCCTTCTGGATGAGTCGTACCCGCAAGACCTTCTTCTCCTCATCGTCAGGGATCAGCTGGGTTGGCAGCACCTGATGGGTATCAAGCGTAGGGTGAAGATATAGAAACAAGCGTAGGGTGAAGTTATAGAAACATCGCTGCTGACATAACACCTGATTGGCTGGGAATGCCACATTCTCTCAGCACGAAAGAAAGTAACTGGCTCATAATTGCAACAGGAGGAGCTAGTGGCCTGCGCATAGATTCTCAGATATTCAAAGCTCAGGGGCTTGTGCTCGATTCAGGATGTCTCCATGTGTGGAAAATAGCACAGCTACCTTGATCCAACACTGGGCACTGCCATCATTACTATTGGCTGCCCAGATCGTCAGCTGTGGATTATACATAATAATTCCTCACCTCAATGACCATGTCTGCATACTGCTTTTGTGGATCGATGTAAGCATTGAAATCTGGTTTCCTTGACTCAATGGATGCCTTGATCGTCTCAAGGCTGTGCCCTCGTTCAGCCATGTCACGCTGGATCTTCCATGCGAACTTGACTTCATCAGAAACGTCCAGGTAAATGCTGAAGTCCAGGAGATCCCGAACGCGCTCGTCATAGAATGGATGGAGTCCCTCAATTACATAGATCTGCAAACAGAATGGCTGATAAGGCTTTCGTTGATCTGCATGGACATACAGCAGTGATGCACATAGAGCACACACACAGAAACACGTCTTGGATCATTGCAATTCAAAGTTCTTAATGGTGATCTCAATACACATAGAACGCCTGCAAACAGATGCAGCACATTAAGCACCCATACTGAAATACAAATGGCATGCTGCCTTTTGGTCTTACCTTGGGAGGGGCGATCTCCTCTGGTGGGTCGATCAATCCAGTCACATGGTTGTAGATGGGCTTCTGAATCGCCTTACCATCCCTGATGGCCTGGATCTGCTCAGCCATGAGGTCAAAGTTCTGTGCTTCGGGTGCCAGCGCAGTGACATTCTTTTCCTTGCGGCCAAAACGGTCCAGGCAGTGGTAGTCATCAAGGCAGATGACCGTCGTCATGTCAGACAAAAGGGTGTTTGAGTCAGGATTTCCACCTGCTCATGAAGGGAAAAGTGTCAGGCAAAAGGGATGTGCCATTTGTCAAGAGACACACCAAGGCACTGCCCTGCCACAAATCAGGCGATGCGATGCAGGAGATGAATGCTGCACACCGGCAGTATGGCAGGCATCTTTGTGTTGAATGTTTCAGCTCGCAGTACATCTGGGCAGCTGTAGATATACCAAGTTTATGGGAAAAGATTAAGGGAGAAAAACCAACCAGTGCAAATCTGAACATTCACTTTCGAGTGCAGCCATGGCTCGATGTCAAACAGGTAGCCATGGCCATTTTCTTGGCAGGATATCTCTGGATTCAAGGCGAGGCTGCAACCGCCCTTTATCTTGTTCCTTATCCTCATCAATCCCAACGATTCAGGCTGAAATCGGTGATTTATAGAGGAGTCACGTCCTTCAGTTTCAGTCATAACACAATGGGCGTGGCAACCTTGTCAATCAAGGTGTCTTCGGGAAAAGAAAGGCGTTGGTGAAGGATGCAACAAGTTGATGGAATGCTTTTTGTTTATACAGTGTTAACGCACAGGCGAGAGCTGTTTCCCATCAACAGCTGAAACGCCGATTCGACATGACATCCTCCCAAGTACAGTGGGGCAATTGCGGCAGCACCACTGGTTCTGTGTTGCCCAAGGGGGGGGGGGGATTTTCTTGACATTTTTGCTGACACCAAATGACGTCGCTCAAAAGGGGTCCAACAGTGTTGTACATTGCCAGTCCGCAGGACATTGCGCCATTTACTGCTGGCCCTATCGGTTTGTGATTTGCCCGACCCGTATCGGGCAAATATGCGCGGCTGGATGCGCCCCAGGAAGTGCTCACCGGCAGGGGGATGAGGGGTGCCGCCGAAAACGCCCGTCACGCGCCTCATGAATGTGGACTTTCCGCACCCTGCTCGCCCACAAACCGCACATCAGGCCCTGCCACTCCCAATCAGCGGTGGACATCCGGCCAGCCTGGTCGCTCGTCAGCAGCAAGCACCTAAAAAGGCCTCCGGCCTTGCTGGAGCATCCAGGCCTCCGCCGGGCACTGGGACGCCGCAGGAGCAGCGGCGCAGCGAACCTCGCCCTCTGATCGCTGCGCGCGAAGGGCTGAAGGGAACGCACCTGAGTCGGCAGCCAGGCCTATGATGATCGGCCTGTCCTCTGCCACGACGGAGACGGGACCCGACCCACGGGCACCCGCGCGCCTCCCCTGCAAACAAACACGAGGCGCTCAGAACCTCGCGCTGCAGTCGGGCAGACACAACGCGTGGCTCCATCGTTATCCACACAGCGGGAGCGGCTGGGCATATGCTGGACGGCAAGTGTGGCCTTTTCTTGTGTGTGTGCCTTCTCGGTCGTCTGTGAACACGGAGATGCGTACCCGCCTGGCCGCCACCTGCGCGAACACCACCTTCCCCGGCCCCTGGGCACAAGACAGCCAGTGACGCTTTTAGTGACACATGCCAGCGATAGATGACCGTTCGCACGAAGATTGTGGCGCTCCAGGACGCCTGCTTCGGTTGGCCAATGGCGCCGTCGAGGCCGTCAGGCGGAACTGCGCGAACTCAGGAGGGGGGTGGTGAGTGCTGGCGGAGCCGCATGATGACGAGGTATGGCGACCTTGCCTTGAAAGAGCTGTCGACCAGGGAGCCCCGAGCACTGACGGATCTGAGAGGCACAGGTGAGGGCGTCAGCGCCCAACGGAGGCGAGTTGCCCAGCATAATGTCGCGCAGGCGCCGTTCCTATTACCTCCTTGCGTGCCAGGCATGCAACGATGCCCAGAAAATGACGAACCCACGTCGTTCTCTACTTCAAAGTCCAGTGTGTTGCGAGGCAAGTGGGCTTTGAACACAACAGGCAGTCGGCCCCTTGGCTTTGTAGTGTGACTGGCGGCACTGCGCAGCATGGATGGTGGGTGCGATGGCCGGGTGAGCCACAATTCGGACAAGGCAGACGATCTGCAACAGGTGTGCACTGACCTCATGGTGGCGGCGGACTTCATAGCGGTGGCTGGGGTCCTCGCCTTGTGGAAAGCTGAGGAGACCACGGCCGGTGTCGCGGGTGCGCCACCGCGGGGAGGTCGCAAGCCCATTTGACAGCGCGATTCCACATTTTTTGGACTGCCAAGGCGAATTGCCATCGGAGATATATTTCCCCAGTACCAAAAACGGCTGCTTCCAGTACCAAATTTCAGCCAGTACCAAAAGTGAATGCTCCCAGTACCAAATCCGCCCCAGTACCAAAAATGGCTGCTTCCAGCACCAAAAACGGCTGCCGCCAGTACCAAATCGCCCCAGTACCAAAAACGGCTGCTCCCAGTACCAAATATAGCTGCGCCCAGTACCAAACTGACGACAGCTATGTCGAGGACGGGGCTGTGGAGCAACAGGCGGCAGGGCACCCAGGCCTATTCCCAACGACGCCCCAACGGAGGACAACGGAGCCGCGCCCCCCGTGCCCCCCCCTGCGAAAACGGCCAAGTCGTGGGAGTGGGGACTGGCGCCTACCCTCCGCAGTTCCGCTTGGAACAGGGGGCGAACGCCAAGGGTGGACTGCGGTCTCCACGGGGCCCAAAAGGTGGCCACAAAACATGCCACAAAACGGCAGGAGTGGGAGGTCGAAAGTTGCCTCCACTCCCGCCATTCTTGTCCCTCGTAGCCACCAATTGGTGCCACCCGCAGGTGCCCAGATTGGCACCCGCGAGTGGCACCATTCGGCGCCCACAGGGGCCGAACCCCAAGGGTGGACTGTAGCCTCCGCGGGGCCCAAAGCGTGGCCACAAAGCACGCCACAAAACGGCAGGAGTGGGAGGTCGAAAGTTGTCTCCCACTCCACCATTCTCGCCCCTCCTGGCCACCGATTGGTGCCACCCGCGGGTGCCCCGATTGGACCCGCGAGTGGCACCAGTCCGCGCCCACAGGGGGCAAACGCCAAGGGCGGACTGTGGCCCCCGCGGTGCCCAACGAATGGCCACAAACAAACGCCACAAAACGGCAGGAGTGGGAGGCCGAACGTGGCTACTCACTCCCACCATTCTCGCCCCTCCTTGCCACCGATTGGTGCCACCCGTGGGTGCCAATCAGGTTATCGCGGCTGGCAACATTCGTCACCTATAAAGCGCCCAAGCGGGAAGCACGCTTCGCCGCGCATACAGCGAGATCCGCTGCAGATCTTGCACCTCCCCCGGCCTCCTGGGGAGGCCCGCTGCCCCAGCCCTTCTGTAGACACACCACCCGTCCGTTGCGAACCAACAAGCTCGCCAAAACGGAGGCACGCCGGCGCCTCCGTCTGCAACATCGCGGAATCCCCTTCTAGCCCACGCAGGCTCGGGCTATGTGCAGGCATCTGCACCCTGCCGGATTTGGAACCACGATCTGCAGATCCCCCCGCTCCCGTCGCCACGCGAGCACTAGGAATCCTCGCCGATGCTCTCGATCCCCATCCGCGTGGGTGCTGAATGCAGCCGCCGCTGCCGGACGCTCCATATGGCCTCGCGCGACGGTGGAGGGGCGCACAGCCCCTGTCTTCGTTGCTTTGCATCGCCCAAGGTCGCACTAGTGAGGCAGGCGAGTCGCCTTGGGCGAGTCAAGGTTACGGATGATTTGGTACTGGGCGCAGCTATATTTGGTACTGGGAGCAGCCGTTTTTGGTACTGGGGCGATTTGGTACTGGCGGCAGCCGTTTTTGGTGCTGGAAGCAGCCGTTTTTGGTACTGGGGCGGATTTGGTACTGGGAGCATTCACTTTTGGTACTGGCTGAAATTTGGTACTGGAAGCAGCCGTTTTTGGTACTGGCTAAATACACCTCCAATTGCCATCCCCCCAATGACGAAGGCAAGCAAGGGTCGAGGGGTGGCGACCCCTGGACGGGGCCGGTAGGCTCGAGTCCTCGGCAACGGTTCACAGCCCAGCAAAGGGAAAACAGGAGGTCTGTCCACATATCCAGTCCGTTCATCAATGTCCTTAATGCAGTGCCTCACCACTTTTTTATGCATCCTGTTAACTGTTTAAGCCATTAACTTGTTAGCTGTTAACAATACTCAAACAGTTCCAGTTGCATCACCACCACCACCAGGCCTCTGCATTGACGTCTCTGTACGCCATTGTGTCGGCGTCATTGTGTGCCGCGTGCCTCGCCCATCCGCCAACCTTCCATGACAGCAGTGGTGGCCCTATTGGATTTCGAACACATATGTTAAAACTGCCGTTAGTCATGAGCACCGGCACTTCGTAAGCGGGCTCATGACTGACATAGGGCAGCTGACTGGGCCAATGTTAAACAGCCAGTCAGGGTGAACAAGAAAAGAAAAAGGAAGCCAGCCAAGAAAAAACAGATATGCGTTTATAAAAAGAACAAGGGAGAGCTACTGTGCAAACGGCATATCAAGAAAATATCCGATGGTTGTTATGCCTTGACAGTTTATAGTGCCTAACTTGCTGCCTGGAAAATGGTTGTAGGAGAAAGACCAAGGGAACATTGCATGCCACAATTCCTAAGTGGCTGCTCAGATCTGGGTGCGCTGAAGATCATCGATAACGCTCGGCCGAAGCTTGAAGGTTCCTATGCATAACTGCTGGAAGCTTTTCATGAAGGCGATGAATAGTTGCTGGAGAAAGGCAGCGTCAGGAAACTGAATTGGGTGGACACAAGCTGTCTTAAGTTCTCAGAAGGTCCGAGGGTTTGAACTTCACGATCGTTTGATGTTGTGCATTGTAATTGTAGTCTGCATAAGGAATTGGCCGAGGAAGGATAACCGGCTGTGTACGTGAATGGAACGCCTTAGGGCGTTCAGCCCAGGGATGTCAACGGGACACATGGGCAAAGGCTGATAAAGAGGGTTGCCCTTTGAACATGCCACTGATCGGCAGTGATACAGTTGAAGGTCACCTGCCGCTTACAAACTAAAGTAACTGAAAAGGGCGAATACCAAAACTTGATGATAGCCCCGGCTAGCCTCCACGCTAATAGTAGGTTGTTACGGTTGAAGAAAAGAAAGGGGATACAGATGGTACATGACGATATAACCAAAGATGAGCATAGCAATTAAATGGTGATAGTATACCATGATCAGCAACGGCGCATAAAAGAAAAGAATGGAACTTTAGGTGCTTCGGATAAAGAGCTTTGACAGTAGCTTAATAATGGGAATAGATGTATGCCCACCGATCCACTGGTCCGTTGTGTATGAATCAGCTTAATGATAATAATGAGGGTAATCTGCTCCAGTAGGTGCGTGGATGCACATTATTGTTAGTTTTGTGATGGCATCCTGGAAAAGTTACTCCCTGAAATAGACGTAGGACAATGTCAATACGATGAACAGGAACGTATGACAGCAAAGGGAAAGGCGTTGACGGAATGTGATGTGTAGTTTGTTAAAACGAGATTTCGACTACCTGCAATAGCTCGCCTTGACGGTGACGCGTTTCTGGGATTGGGTGCAAATTTGCTGAGCCATGGGCACCCCAAGAATAGACCTGACGCTGTCTTATGATATGACTTCAGCGCTATGGCAAGTGGCCGTATGTTGCCCATGCCCGTCATGGGCCAGGCTTGGTCTGAACATAGTATTGGGTCGCTCACATGACAGCCTGACGGGCTGTCATGTGTGACTATGCCCACGCCACCCTTCACGTCACACCCTTGAGTGGAGTGCACGCCACTCATGTCAACCTAATACGGATGGATGCACGGGTACCATCCCGTACCTTGGGTGCGCTCCCACAGCTGCCGCAATGTGTCATGTGTCATAGCTGCCTTCGATGTCGTACGACAACCTTGGACTCCGAGCTGTGGGGCGCCTCTGAGGCGCACGCACGACGGTGGCGACTTGCAGTGATAGACTTGAACGTGGCTGCGATAGCGCGGCTGCCAAGATGCTAGGACGATGACGATGGCGAAGTCGAATTGGCGTGGCGGTGCTGCTCGCATGGCTGTGATTCGTCGCGCCATGCGTGGACTTGCATGTCCAGCCGAACCTACGATGGCCCCAAGGGATGTTGGAGTCCATGGCATGACGGAAGGCAAGGCGAGGTGCTGGATTGGAAGGCTTGCTCAGCGATGGAGGGCGCGATCGAGGCGCTGGCGCCCGCTGCGGAGGTATGGGGAAGCGGACGAGGATGGAATCAGGTGATCGCAAGCGGCGGATGGCTTGGGGCATGCGCGATCGGGCAGCAGGTGGTGGGGCAGGGTCAGGAGGCGCTGAGGACGTCGCTGATGGTGAAGGGAAGCGGCTGGAGTCGGCGCGGAGCAGGTGGAGACGGCGACGGTCGCTGGAGAGGCGCAGAGGGGCTACGTCGTGATTGAGGACAGCGCTAACGAAGCGGACTTGCTGGTGTACGACGACATGGAGACCGACATGGACCCTAGCGTCGATGCTGAAGGGTTGGTGGAGAACGGAGGGGATGACTGGGCTGTCATACCCCAGCTGGTCTGAGGCGGTACGGTGCATGATAAAGTGGGTATCGCTAGCTGGTCAATAACTAGGTATTGTTGACTAACTATTGAATGTTTGGTCTGGCGTTTTAATAAGCAAGGTAATCATAACTCTGAGTGTTGAATCAGCAGGGGTACGGTGCCGCCTGACTACCGAAAGTAGTGTCATGGAGAAGCGACGAATTCGTCATACTCAAGAGAATTGGATTTGACTCAGGCGGTATGAAAGGATAATAATGTCTGGGAATGACGGGGTAGCTAGGGCTTATGATCGCTGCCCCCATCGGGTTTGAGCGGAAGTTGACTTCCAGACAAGAGATGATCCGGAAGCTATCGAGGAACCCTTTAAATATTCCGGTGCCCTGGACACGGGGCAAAGAGTCGTATAACAATGGGTTGCAAAACCCCTCGACAAGCTGCTTCACTCCGGGCGGCTAAAATGGCTTGTATGAGGATCCGTGACCTAAAACTTGAACAACTCCTTATAGTACAGGTTGTGGCCCGTGGAGGGTCACGGTGTAATTAATTTCGGAGTGCGTTTATTCAATCTTTGTCTCATCTAAAGAGTCATTTACTGATTATAGACCGGTCTATTGGAAAAGCCTGCGGGGCCCCAAACCGTCTATCAATCTAGTAAAGTCTCTTGGCCGGATCTACTGGGGAAGCCTGCGGGGTCCCAGGTCCGGCCCTGTGCTTTGTGGGGAAGCCTTCGGGGCTCCCACTAAAGTACAGAGGTAAAGGCTAAAGTATTGAATAGATAAAGATATGTAGTACATACCGCGATCCTGGAAGCCTGTCGAAAAGGCTATTGGATAATCTGGTCCCTTAAAGTGGGAACTGGTCTGGGCACGACTGGAAGCGACAGAACAGGAAGGTAAGTAATCAAGGTAAGGGAGAGTTGAGTCAATTCTGCGCTTAGTCAAGGACAGTCCGAAACTGAAAAAGTACTGCCTCAGCAAGGTCCAGTACTAAAGGGAAATAGAGGCTGAAAGGAGTGCGAATCTATTACAAGACTGGAAACATACAAGTCTCGTTCGTTTTCCTCTAAATGTTGTCCAATGAAAGATTCTAAGGCATGAGTCAGACTGAGGAAAGCCCCAAAGAACTGAACCAGGAAATCGGAGTTCAAACTCCTGTGGTAAAAGTTGTGTCATCCCAGTGCCCCCCAGCTTCTGTAAAGGCTGACCTGTATAAAGACACACAGGAGACTCAGAGGCCATCTTTGAAAGAAGGTCAAGCTCGTAAGCTGCGGAAAAGCTGGAACGAGCTGTCAGAGAAAGTCTTTGAAAACTGACTCGCACAGAGCTTTAATACGTTAGTTCTAAAAACTGGACGTCCAGTTGTATGTTGATGACGTGCTGATCTCGTTTGAAGGTGTCCAAAATCCTGAAAATCATATAAAGGATTTGACAAGGGTGTTTATAAGCCCTAACCAACTGTCCCAACTTTGTAAGGCAGTCGGTTCTGCTCTGCTAACCTTAACGAGTATCAATTTGATTATCCAAGGACCAGTATTGGCAGCGGGGGCTGCAGGACTAATTCGGAAAGTAGGTGCATTAATCAGACTCCTCATTTGCCCTTTAATGCACGGGGAATCTCTCCAGCTTGCTAGTCTGGCCAGGGAAATAGCCAGACTGAAAGGGCAATTGAATTTTCTGTGGAACTCTGAGCGTGTAAGGCGCTACCAGAATAGGCAGGAAAGGGAAGCAGCACCCGTCACGTCACAGCCTGTGACGGGTGTGACTGCTGGTCCTATCTCCAGTCCAGTTTGCTTTCAGCTGACCTGTGTTTTTGCAGCTGGAGTAGTAATAGGTTGTTGTGTGTCCTTGGGATCCCTTTGTTTGGGGATCTGGATTGGGCATATCCTCTAGAGTGTGCACACGTGGCCGTGACTCATCAGCCTTGACAGGCAGTCACACGCTATGGCCATTCAACACATACAAGATAGTCCGTTGCCATTCTCCTGGCTGTTGAATCGCTCCCTGCACCGCACTCCATCTGGGTTCTATCAGGCCTGTGGAGAAGCCGGCAAAGGGAACCCAAAGGTGCAGCGAGCCGGCCTCAAGGTGGCCACCACTCCCTTCATTAAATTCCCTGAACATGGAATGGGCTCTGTGCACAGGCCAAAGCGCGCCAAACCTGTCGACGCCCCTGCCATTTGATATCAGAACATACCACAACTGCACAAAATGGACGTGCGTTGTACTGGTGGACACGGTGTATGGGCACACCTTCCGTTCCCGTTCTGCAGCGTGGCCCGTTGCGGGTCACACCAATGAAGGAGAAATAGGTGGATCATCTTCACACCTGATGACGTTCCGGACACCACGGGGCTCGAATTTCGCGACAGATTGGGGGTCGACGCACCCCACTGCCCTCTCACTGTCCAAGAGGGGTCCGCGGACACCGGCGCACCCATCCGTATCGCCCACACCCGCCTGCGGCCTCTCCGCCTCCGCCCCTTCCGCTACCCCAATCCCATGGCGGCCGCTGCAGGATCGGCGGCAGGCGCCTTTTCCGCCCTAAGCTGGGCATACCTGGCCCTCTGTCAGTTCGTCTGGGCCACCGGGTCTCGGCAAAAGAAGGCCCCCATTGACGTCGACGGCGCCGCCAGGCGCTCAAGATCCCACGGCGAGCTGCAAACCGCCGGCCAGGGGCGCCGGTCGTTCACCATGAAGGAGGTGGCCCTCCATGACAGCCCGCAGGACTGCTGGATCGTGATTCGAGGCAGGGTGTACGACGTGACCAAGTTCGGGAGAGTCCACCCGGGCGGCCGGGTGGTGTTCACGCAGGGCGGGCGCGACGCATCGGACGTGTTCTCCTGCTTCCACCCGCCCGCCTCCTGGCACAGGCTGGGCAAGTTGTGCATCGGAGATCTGCGGCGGGAGGTCGCGGAGCCGGCGATCCTGACCGATTTCAGGAAGCTGAGGAGTGCGCTGATCGCGGAAGGGCTGTTCGACAGCGACAAGGTGTTCTACTCCTGGAAGGTGACTATGAATTTGGCGATCCTGACGACGGCGATCGCGCTGCTGGTGTGTTCCGGCGACCGGTGGCGGTACGCGCTGCTGTCGGCATTCCTGCTGGCCCTGTTCTGGCAACAGTGCGGCTGGCTGGCGCACGACTTCTGCCACCACCAGGTGTTCAAGAATCGCGCGTGGAACAACCTGTTCGGGTACATGGTGGGGGACCTGTGGCTGGGCTTCAGCGTGGACTGGTGGAAGAACAAGCACAACCAACACCATGCGGTGCCCAACGAGCTGGATGGGGACAAGTTCGCGGTGGATCCGGACATCGACACCCTACCCCTGCTGGCCTGGAGCGCGGACATGCTGGACACTTTGCCGGACAGCGCGTACAGGAGCCTCATACGCTGCCAGCACTGGCTGTTCTGGCCCATCCTGTGCCTCGCCAGGGTGATGTGGCTGCAGCAGAGCTTTGCCCATGTCCTGACCTTGAGACTGGAGCACGGCAAGGGCTGGGGGGAGCTGTCTTTTCTGGGATTGCATTATGCCTGGTACTTTGGCGTGGTGCTGGGCTCGTTGTCGCCATGGAAGGCCGTCGCGTACCTTTGCCTCAGCCAAGTGCTCAGCGGATTCATGCTCAGTTTCGCATTTGTTCAGAGCCACAATGGCATGGAGATCTACTCGGACACCAAGGACTTTGTGACGTCGCAAATCGTTTCCACAAGGGACATCGTCGGTACGCAGTGGGTGAATTGGTTCATGGGGGGGCTGAACTACCAAATTGAACACCACCTATTTCCCACCTTGCCTCGCCACAATCTCAAGAAGGTTAGGCAAAGAGTGAAGGAGCTGTGCGAGAGGCACGGCCTGCCATACGAGGAGTGCACCATGGCAGCAGGCACCAAAAGGGTTATGCAACAATTACTGGATGTAGCAAAATGTGCTTGAATTGATTGAGTTGACATTGGGAGATTGCATAGGAGAAGAGAGCTCAGAAAGGGTGTGATCTTAGCCTGGAGGGCTTGTGGCTTGAGTGGGCAGCATGCTGCAACGAATGCAGCTGCTGTGCTGTTTCCCATGCAGAGTGTGAATGAAGGGGCCATTGACAGATTGTAGCAGGTAAGTTTGTGTGTTGTGGAATCTTATCCTCACAAAAGGAGCCACGTAGTTTAGCTTTGTGTGGCTACTTTTCTCCGAGCGCGGTGTTGCGTTTTCTTCCCAGGAATTGTTTTGGCGCAGTGGTGGCAGCGATGCACGTCAAACTCAGAATTCGTTCTGCCGAAATAAGAGGGACTGTGGGCAGCACTCAACATCTGAACAGATGACACGAACAACCGCGGAGCAGCCGTGTTGTGTTTTGCAAAACATTGTCGGTTCCCAGGGCCAATTGCGGCGACAGCAGCGGAACGAATTCACACAAGGCGATGCGTGTCTCGGTGCTTCGGTTCTCTCGGCAAGACGGAGCGCCGGGAACGCATTCCGATGCAATGCGTCGCCAATCAGTGCACAAATGGTTTCGTTCATTTCCACGATTCTCTCCAGATTTTGGCTTCTTCATGGACTTCTCCGCCCGCAAACCGAACTTCCGCATAATGTCCGAGATTGGCCCTCAATCAGTCAGCCGCGCCGCATTCCGTGGCCCGCCCCCTTCCGGCCCCATCGCCAGGCCGAATCCAAACCACTCCCCTTCGCCGACGATCGCCGTGCCTTGCCAAGCAACCCATTTCCAGCGACCGCCGGCTGACGAAGATGACCGAAGAAAAGACAGCGACGGAGGAGCAGAGCAGCGCGCCTGCGCCCGAAGTTAGCACCGGGGATGCCGATCCTCCACCCGCGGCGGGGGCCGCCCAGGCCGCCGCGCCCTCCCCCGCTGCCGCACCGGCGGAGAGCGAGGCCGTCGGGGAGCAGGATGCCGATGGCAACCACCTGCTGGAGTACAAGTGGACTCTGTGGTTTGATTCCCACCAGAAGGGGCAGTCGCAGACGACGTACGGGCAGACGCGGCGGCGCGTGTACACGTTCAGCACGGTGGAGGACTTCTGGCGGCTGTTCAACAACATCAAGGCGCCCAGCGAGTTTTCGCCGAACACGGACTACTGCCTGTTCAAGGAGGGGATAGAGCCGGAGTGGGAGGATCCCCGCAACGACAAGGGGGGGTCCTGGACGATCAACCCCAAGGACATGGGCAGGCAGGCGTCGGACGTGGACGAGCTGTGGATGCAGGCCGTGATGGCGTGCGTCGGGGACCAGTTCCAGGAGGGGGAGGAGATCTGCGGGCTGATGGTGAGCGTGCGCAGCAGGGGGAACAGGATGCAGCTGTGGACGCGGACGGCCAGCAACGAGGAGGCGCAGATGAGCATCGCCAGGCAGGTCAAGGAGTACCTGTCGATCCCCAGCGACACGCAGATTGCGTTCCAATCGCACCATGATCAGATGAAGGGTGACAGGAGGACGAAGGAGAAATACACTGCGTGATCTGCGTGCCTGTTGGGGCCATGTGGAGGGATGGGGTGCGGTGGATGGCGGGGCGGCGTGGATCGGTTCAGGATTTCTTGGGGCGGTTGCTTGTTGGACGCATCGAGAGCGCCGTTGGCCTCTCTTATGTGCTGTGCAGGATTCGCCATTTGTGATTGCAGCATTTGCCTGGGGTTGACAACAATGCTCGCGCTCTGTGCGCCGGCTCACTGGACTTCCTGCATGTCTGGTGTCCATGCAGTGGAGTGCTCGACATAGTTATTAGGCGATGGGAATTGGGCTGTGCGGCTTCCAGCGTCTGGTCGGTGAGAAAATTGAACCTTTGAATGATTGATGCTTTGTGGTACTACGTTCCTTTGATATTGGCACTGGAAGTGGCTCGCATCGACTCTGTGTACATGAGGAAGACAGTCAGAGTACTTGACCCAATGCGATGGCTCATCTCATAGAGTTTGGATATGTTTTGTGCAGTGTGCACCAACAGTCAATATTGCCATGTGCAGATTTAAAAGGCTGTTGGTGGTAGGTGAGCGAATGAACTTTTGTTTCTGTTGCCATGACCTGTGCTCATGCAAGCAGCTCGTTTGTTGAAACAAATGCAAAAGGGTATGCTGCCTTTTACAGCTCTTGCAAAGCTACCACATGGGTCCAAAGCTGGGTACAGCTATGCAACAAGGAGCAACAGCCCTGCGTGGAGACATGACAATGTACAGGATGTGCAAATTTGACATGCTTTTGTTGTCAGACGTGTAAACTGTGGATGTCAGTTGTGGCCACAACTTGTGTGCACATGGCACGAGTGAATATCAGACCAGGTTGCAGCCACGCAGTGTACACATAGTATGTTGGGCATCTTTCAAGGCAGGTCGTATGGAAATGACAGATTATGTTGAGAGAAAGCAATTGAATGGATTCTTAGTGTACAGATTTCCTTATTCCAAGTTCCTGAGGGAACTATGTTGGTGCCAGTGTACTGGCTGTTGCAGCACAACATCCAAGTTGTCCTCGCAGCACACGTGGTTAACCAAGTGCACCATTCAAATGTGCCAAGTACCAGTGCCCCAGTAGCTTACTGTAGCTGGCCTGCATCTGTGAACTCTGATGTTCAGCGGAGGTCAATGTGCTAAATGAGGAACTTCTGGACACAATAGCAATGGTGAAACCTGCTACCGAACTGTGCCCCAATCGCTGTTGGCAAAGTGGAAGTCAGTGAGCCAAGAGGGGAATGTTCTGGGGCATGGTACAACCTGTGACTGAACTGTATTGCAACCGCTCTTCCTTATGTCCAGGTAGTCCAACCTACGTTGAATAGGTGCTACACAGCATCAGCAGATGACATGCACACGCATGCGCTGCTGCACTGGACGCCAGGACACTAGACCACCACAATACAGTGGATGAAGTTGTTTTGGTCATTTGCCTCTGTCAGACAGCTCCGGAAGAAGCGATCAATTGTATACCTCAGCTCAGTCTATCGCTTGGCTGTTTGTCTGGAACTGGTGGCGTTGTTGTGGCCCAGCTGGGAAGACACGCTGATCACCGTAGGGGCGTCACCTGAAAGTGCTTGGGGACACAATGCGTCCACTTACCGTAGGATTTTAAGCCCTTCCGCATGGTAACGTAGCGCTTGGCCCTTTTCTTCGGAGAAAACAATAAAATGAATAACGCTCTTTTAACAAAAAATTTTGCGGAGCAACGTAAAACAAATGCAAATAACGCTCTGAAACGAAATGCGGAGCTAAAAGCGCAACAGGAAAATTTACGGATGCGGAAGGGATTAAGAACCCACGGTATTCAAGTGGTGCATGTTTTCCTCGAGTCTCTCCCTCCGGATCCAGGGGGGTCAGAGTGGGTGGGAGCACAGTCTTCCTGCCCCGCTTTCCTGTAGTTTTTCGCAGACAGCCAGGTTACTAAACGAGACCAGCCGCACATCGCAGCATCGCATCACCGCACCCCGTTAGTTGCCGGCTGGCACCGGCACCGGCCTGGGGTGCGTACTCGGTTTGGACATCGACGCAACAACTTGCTCAGTCTCAGCCGGTGTCGGTGCGGCAGGCGGACTTGCCACACACCAACGATCGAGGCGCCTGCACCACGCTCCCTGCGCTGAAGCCTGCGACGCGCACTTCCGGTATTTCGCGACGCTGGACGCCGCAGGGGCGACGGGTTGCCCATCGCGTGGATCCTCCATGGCCTTGGCGACCTGCTCGGCATTTGCTGGCCGTCGCCGGTGGGTTTGGTGAGTTGAGGTGCGGGCAGTGGTGCACAGCGAATCGGTGGCGGTCGATCACGCCGTTTGCAGCTTTTGGAGGGAGGTGGGCGGGGATTGCCTTGAGGCCTGTGCTTGGCGTGTTCGGTGCAGGTTGCCATCCGCATGGCGGGCAAATCTATTCTCTCCAGGCTGAGATCGGGGCTTGACATCGGGGCGCGCTTGTCAGGTCCGTGCTGGTTGGCATTTCGGGACGCATTGTAAGGCTCTGCATCAATTGCGATCCGAATGCAGCCACGCACTGTGGTCATTTGCTCCCAAAAGGGCGATTCAAAGCGTTGGGCAGGTCCCTCGGCAGCTGAGGGCTTTGTTGCGGAGCCTGGATTGCGGCGAGTTACCGATCCTGTGCCAGTGCATTGGCACACAAGCGTTTAGGTAGACGAGTTGATCGACGACGGCTGTCAGAGCTTTGGTTGATGAACTGGCATTTCTTGGGCATGTCCTTCGATATCCACCTCCTTTGACAGACGCGAAATGCTCTTATTGTGATCTGCAGGGAGCCAGATGTTCACATCTGTCCTGCAGCAGAAAAGTCTCTGTCCAAACATCTTGCAACATCAAGGTTGGGCGCTGCAGCGAATCCAATGGCAGCTGTTGGGGTCAGAACCTCGGACACAGATGGCCATTCGAACATTCACAGCCAGTACAGCTGCCATGGTCGACGATGGCTCAGCAGGGGGCTGCAAGTCTCGCCTTGCGATGTTTGTCTCAGGCGCTGGTTCCAATTTCAAATCAATTCATGCAGCCTGCAGCAAAGGCAAAATCTCAGCCGAGGTCGTTCTGGTGGTGAGCAACGTTCCCAAGTGTGGGGGCATGCAGTATGCCCGAGAACAGGACATCCCAACCCTTTTGTACCCCAGTTCAAAAAAGCTTGGGATTGAAGGCGTGCATCCTGATGTGTTGCTGACTGCCCTGAGAGACCAATTCAGGGTGGACTACATTCTGCTGGGCGGGTACTTGAGACTCATCCCTCCTGAAGTCGTTCGGGCATACCGTCGCAGGATTCTGAACATCCACCCAGCCCTCCTGCCATCATTTGGGGGAGCGGGCTTTTTTGGAATGCATGTGCACGAAGCTGTGGTGGCATCTGGTGTGCGTCTGTCAGGCCCCACAGTCCATTTTGTTGATGAAGATTTCGACCGGGGTCCAATCCTGGCCCAGAGGGTGGTCCCAGTGTACCCATCAGATGCCCCTGAGGATGTGCAAGGCAGGGTGTTGGAGCAGGAGCACTTGGTGTATCCAGCTTGTGTGGCTGCCCTCTGTGAAGGACGAATCTCCTGGAGGGAGGATGGCGTGCCGATCATGTGGGAGGATGGCAATCAATTGTAGGCCGTGACGGGACCTGCTCCCGAGATGCGGTCGACTGACCCACCCACTCACTGCCATGCTTTGGCGTGCCCATTGCGACGTCCAGCTTGGACTGCTACATGCTGCCAATGATTCACAGCGGATGGCCCACCACACGCCTGCTCCTCTGAGGCAACCCCTTGCCACGCTGCCCACTGCAGCAGGAACTGGAAAAGTATCAAGGACAGAATTGGGGCGGTTGTCTGTTGGTTGCACAGAGGAGGCCGTGCTGAATGTCAGTACTGAGCTCATTTTGCTGCTCGCACACTGAATGCCCTGCAGCATTTGTCAGTGTCTTGGTGGTATTCAAGGAACGGGGCGTCACTACTCTGACTTCACGTTTGGCGTTTCAGGTTCAGACGTCGCATGGTCCACAGGATTTCTGTGACAGGAATGGCAGAAGAGACTTCTGGGATTCTAGAATGTTGCACTGGGTTGATTTTTGCAATCGACTGAGTTTGCTTTTCCATTTGCGCAAGTGAGAGACGCCTGAAGAAGTGTCTGTTACAAGGCAGGCATCCTGTTCCTCCACCGAGAATCTGCCCTTGTTAATTCCCGTGTATTGTTCTTCTGTGGTCGATACCACATCCCCAATCACACTGTTTATTCATCGTCATGAAATTTTACATGGCAAGGCGCTGTTTCGCAACTGCATTTTGCTTTCTCCAGCTCCTTGAGACACGCTCCACACACAACGCACGTTTCCATTTTCATGAGCAAATGATTATTTTTATATCTGATGCCCAGAAATGTCTACGAAACAGCAGCCATCTGCCTGGGCCCGTGCCCAGTGCCACATTCTGTCTCCACATTGTGTCGAAGACCACCAAGCTCTATCGAGCCGGTTCTCGATCGGCTGATGAATAGTATTCAGAATAGTATGTAACTATGTAACACCAAGAATCTTGGAGCTCCTTGGATTTGTTCTTCTTCCGTGCGTCACGGGTCGCCATTTGCACTCATGTCCCTTAATCTGATGCAATGATTGTGTTGAAAACGAGACGACCAATGTGCAGCTGTCCCGTCACTCTTCGGGAATAGGCAAAGCAGCATGTGCTCACCTCCGCGTTCATCTGACATGCATCTGACAGCTTAGCATCTATGTGGGAGCAAGGTGGACTCGTGAGTTTGTGTAGCATGGTTGCGTTGGTCCAGCACAAATGTACTTAAATGCGATATTTGTTTGTGCGTCAGCCGGCTTCCATCTATTTTTTCGCATACGTAGCCATGGATATGCTGACGTGATAACGACACCGTAAGCTACACAACAAGTCTGGTTCTAACAATATCATTCGGCGCTTCGTACGCCCAAGGAGCAAACACGCGGTGCGTTACAACTTCGTGAACGGCGGGCTCCCTTTTATCGAGCCCTGTCTTTCGAATGACAACTTCGTACAACTCCGTTGATACATCATTTTCTTGTGGTTTTGCTCAAGGATCGTCTCACCACAACTTGTGGTGATGTTAACGATATTATGAGGTAGTGGGCCAGATGTACATGGAACAGAGGGGACATGATCAGAATGCCCCCGAGTGGCAAGGTTACAATACGGCGAACATCGGAAAGCTCGCCGCGCCCTTCGGCTTCATCAGAAGAGGATAAGCATGGAAAGGACGCATCACTGAAGTGGACGTGGACGTCGCGCCTGACAACCTTGTGAAGAAAGAGGCTGACAACTGCGTGCATAGTGATATTCTGATGCTTGATGCTGATGGCTCAGCATTCAATATATGAATCGAGCCTGTCCGGGTTGAGAAGGCGAGCACCTCATCAAGTAATGCAACTGATACGCCATCGGAAATCGGATCAAGATCGGAAAATGGAATGAACGTTATTGTGCACGTAGCGATGCATTGGCCCTTATGAGCAATTGAGCTAACATGACTCTGTCCATCCTCGACTGTGTCGGACATCTTGCGCACACTAGAATGCTTGCGCTTGAGCATATGATCATAGACGGAGTGCGCATGGTTGCCTTGTTTTGCCGTTGAGTCCTTGATGCTGAATTGCTCAATTGTGACGTTGGCAGGATTAGGGGGGCTCTCGTCATCAAATTTGTCGATTTTCATAGTTAATCTCGCCCCAGGTTTTCACTAAAATTGGTACTGGTGCATTAATCCAATTTACAGCAGCGATGTGCAATGAATCGATCGTTGTGCCATAAGATTATTAAATAGTCTGCAATGATTATTCTGGACAGCACAAATTTTATGGTGATGGTCTGGTCAGGCAATCGCATTTTCTGCGTGCCGCCAGCACAAACATTCGCCTGAAAACGTCCTCGCCATCGGCTGTCCTGTTCAGATGGCATCACTGCTGCTGCTGGTATCAGAAAACGGTTTTGGGATGCGCATAGGACCGTTATTTCTTCCAGCTAACCACTCTTGTGTTCCCAGGCAAGTTTGAACGAAGGAAGTCAGTTGCGAGTCTCTGCATAGCAGGGTCATTCATCAAGGCCCAACCCACGGCACAGTCTCTCGTTTCAGCTCCTCAATCTTCAAGGAGCCCTCCATCGCGGCTCTCTCCACGCACCACCGGACAGGGGCCCTCCTGTTTCAGTACATCATGAGGGAAATTTCCAGATACTTCAGCTAGGATTTCGACAGGTTGGAAGGCAAATCGACTTGAGCAGCTCATAAAACTCCACGACGGCGATATACATGACGTATGAGAGCACAAACAACAGGCTGCTGGTGGGCATGCATGGGTACAGGGAGGCCTGCTCCGGAGGGCCGCAGCCCGGAGCCTACTGCGGAGATTTCGACGTGGAGTGTTGAGTGAAGGCGTGCAGCCTGGAGGTTCCCTCATCAGCGGTGGGTTGGTGGCACCAGGATGTTCAAATTAACCACACATGCAGCTTCCATAAATGCTGGAAATGGAATGCTGGCATGGAAATTTTGTTAGTTGGAGCAAATATGCATGTATGCATTTGTGTTCATAGCTTTGATTAAACGTCAATCACTTCCATGTGTAAGCAATAACTTAGGAGATCGGCAGAAAGAGGTATGAAACGGTTGGACGTATCCTTATTGGTTTCTATTGAAAGCCTCTTAAGCAAAAGCGAAATTGGCATATGTCTGCTGGTTGACTATTCAAAGCACTCTCAAATTTCGTATGGCATTCGACCAGCGATGGCTGAAGACGATGAAATGCTAGGGATTCAGATGCTCTTTTTAGATTCCTGGGTATTAATCATTCGATAAGGTCAAACAGGCCGGTTGTTTATAAGCTTCTACTTGCAACCATCGGGCGCAAATGTGACTTTTCATTGTTACACGTAATATTGCGTGTAACGTCATTAATGGCGCTCAAAACACCAAAAAACCTCCACCTGTAGATGGACCTTGGGCTCAAGTGCATTAGGGGGTGGGGAAAGGTGAAGCTGGTCGTGCTGGAATAGGTGGAAGATCGCAGTCTCTTCAACAACGTCGTCACCCTTTGCAAGGCGGCGGGCGAAGCGCTGGGGGTGATCGACTGGAGCGCAAGCTGCCAATTTCCAGTGACAATGTGTAGCATACTTGCATTGGCTCCATGTGAATTGCTTTACAATGCGTTCGAATATGGGCGTGCGGCTACCTCCACGTCAGTGTGTTTTAGCATGTGAAAACGCAATAGATGTCTGTAACAGCATGTAGTTATGCAAAAAACAGCGAACGCGCGAAGGACGCAGAGCGCGATCGACAGTTATTCGTTCATGTTGGCTCTAGAAAGGGCATGAAATTGCGTTCCATAATATATGTATCATTGATACTTCAGGCAGAAAGTATGTTCGTCCAAAAAACAAAAAGTGTGTGCTTTTACATATCTAATCGCAGTGGCAACATGTGGGTGGCTTCCTGAATATATTTGCACAATACAGTAGTATGGATGGCAGGCGAATTTTCGGCCAGGTTAGGGAAATTGCTTTTGCATGGCATGTTTTTCTTCTTGGCTGCATCTCAGCGACTGTGTTGGCGGAACTGACTTCTTCTTTGGTACATCTTACATGCGTCAACTGCGCCGAGAATTCTCATAAATGAATCAGATGCATAATATGTCTCAAAGACCTGCATTGCGCGTCACAGGTGCCCGATATTCCTGTAGTTCATGTTGTCAGAAACCCAATTGAAATATTGATCCCGTCATACTTTTGCCACTGACGCGGGCCACCTTCGGAAGATTGGCCGCATGTGCCCAAGCCCGATGCTCTTGGAGTTTTGCCGCTGTCGCTTCAACGGGCTTACGCGAGCACCCCACACTACAAGGTAAACAGATTACCTTGTAGTGGAGTGATGATATTGCAGCATCTGGCTGCAAGCAATGTTGTTGTACTGTCGATACTTTGTTGCGGCAGCATATTGCCTTCACTGCCATCATTGTTATTGGACGAGCGCAACGTGTTGAAGAAAGTATGCTCGATTCCCGTATTGTGCTATGTGGATGGATGTGACGAAATACAGTAGAAAGTGGTGAATTGCCCGTCAATGGTATCCCGTTTGCACAGCACATTCGCGAAGATAATTTCACGACTGTTAACCTTTGGCCCTGAATATCCAATTTTACCGGATATGCGCATGGCCCTCTTCATCCAAACAATTGCACATGCTGTTGGTCGGTGCCGCTATTGAATTACAATGTTCCAGCGAAATTAATCCATTTACCTGTGCAGGTACCTGCACCGGTGCTGCAAGCGCTTGATATCGATGAAGGGCTCCTCGTCGAATTCCACTCTTCATGCGACGAGCTGTGCAGAGGCGCTCGAAATTGCAGGGATCGCCAAGAAAAGCCCTGGGCTCTGAATGTGCACACGAAACTTTGGAGAAAGATTACGATGATTGCATGGAGAGAGTCTTTGACCACCTTGGACTGTCTGGCAATTATGGCAACGAGAACCTGTCAAAGGTGGGTTTCTCATTTTTCCATGAAAACTTTCCCATATACGAACAGTGGCAGAGCAGCGGGGTCTCATTTTTATACATGCCATTGATTTCTGAGTTTGAGCATTGTTTGAAGGGAGAGTATCGCTGACGTGTGTGAAGTCCTGTCGCAAAGGCGCACACCCCAGGGGTAGGTAGTTGTGCAGAGTGTGCAATGTGCGTGTCTGAGAACTTGAACACAGCGCCTGCACTTTCGCTCGACTTCGGTTTTTGCCCAAAGAATAGTCAGCGCCAAATCGTGCGACAGCCAAGTACATCCACGCGGAATGGCAGAAAAGTGCGCACTGTTGGCCTGGTGTTGGTAGGGGATGGGACATGAGGGGTGGCAAACCAGAATGTCTTGGGAGACTGTAAACCACGTCCAGGGATTTTGCTGATTCTGCGTTGTTGTGGCTGCAACAGTGCGTTGATTGCCGCATTTAGATCATTGAATCATGTATGCACCTCACAGGTGGCAAGGAAATTTGATTTGCACAGAATGACGGAAAAAAATCGTGATCAACAGGTCATCAGCCTTCATACTACAGGGCAGAATTTCAGTCGAGTGCAATTCCAACCGGCGATTGTTCGGGTCGCCAATAATGATTGGACATAAAAGAACATAATAGCATGTTCTTAAGTTGCACAGCTGGCTCCCCGTGAGGACCAGAATGGATCAGTGATGCCAAAGAAAAGCCCCAGAAATCTGCGGCAAGGACACTCAACGTTCAGGGCCTCGATATGCGGCTCACAGGATAGCAACAGGGCCAGTCTCAGCATCTACCGTATACCAGAAACGATATGCACGCATGGCCAGTGGCAACCGGGCAGAGTACAGCACCCTCCGCAGCATCTGGGAAGGACTGACACTGTGACCAGTCTCACGATCTATGGTGACTCCCAACACGGGCTCTCCTGCCCCCGACTCAGCTCGACATGCAAAGGGCTCACCCAAACCCACTCACAGCGGGTCAGGACACCACGAGAAACGATTCTGCCCAAATCGACCGAGCAACGCCCATTGATCGAGCCGGGCGAGCCGTGGTCGGAGGCGGGATCGAGAATGGAGGCTGGCGGTCACACGGCCGATTGGTCGATCAGAGCAGAAAGAAAAGTAGCCAGGCTGATTCACGGCAGGGAAGCAGGCCCCTTGAACTGCACGGTTGGCAGGTTTTTGGAAAGCCACAGAAAGAAACGCCCCAGGGCGCCATCGGCTCGGGTCCAGAGGTCATAGGCGGACGCGCGGCGCAGAGCCCCACGGATCAGTCAGGGGCTCCGCGCCAAAAGTAACCCGACAAAGTCATCGGCCTTGGGGGAGCGTTTCCCATCTGCGCGGTCGTTTGTTTGGCGGAAGCTCTACTGACGAAAAGCCCCACCTCCGGAGCCCACCAGAGGCGGTGCGGGGGCCCAGTGTCGTGGGAGGTTCCCGGGCTGAAAGAGATGTACTGCCGGCATCTGACTCAGCCTGGCCGCCCGTGGGGGTGCCATGAGTGGTAGAATTGGGCAGTATCGGGCGTGGATCAGGCGCCGCAGGGTTCGCGTGTAGTTTGGGAAGGTGTGATGTGACCAGGGTGCCTGCAACTTTGTAGAACGCTCACTGAGTCAGCTACCTCAGTCATATCAAGCTAGATGCCTGGTATGATGATTTTATCATACTCAGCGATCAAATTTCAGTACGTACGTACCAATTTTAGGCTTCTCAGGGCAGTTTCAGAACTGATAGAATTCTGCAATCGCAGCTCAATCTGGGCTCTAGGGACCAAGTTACGGGAATCTGGCGAAAAATTGCCCCTGAAATGGGTGTTATGTAGGGTATACTGTACATTGGAAATTGACATGGGTATGCCATGTTCATGTGGAGATTAGGACCTGTCTACAGACCCCAAGAATGTCTATTTTGGACATGTAGCAAGATGTTGAGGCCTCATAGCAGGAATCTGCATATATGCCTTTTCTATGCCACATGTTGTCATGGGAACGGTGCACAAGAGCGTGCGAAGTGTTCTTGAGTTGTCTCCAAGCTCATGATGGGCAGCCCTGACTCTCTCAACAACATGGGAAGGCGCGAAGATAAGATTGTGCAATGGAGGGCGTTACGCAAGCTCCCTTTGGCGCATGATGTGGAAATTTTCGTCTAAGAACTCGGTGACTTCATGTACGCTCATAGTCAAGAACTAGGTGTGGAACCTCAGGTCACCCTGGAAGATGGGGAAGTCGTGTATGACGTCCCTTGGAAAAGGGGGAAGGACTTGAGGGAGTTTATAATCAGTGAATGGGAGGCAGCTCAAGCCAAAGACGAACTCCTGTGTGGGCTGGTGACGGAGGGTCGAGAGTCGCTTCATTGCAATGCTGACATTGAGGAGTTGCCCGATTTGCTGGTGGAGAGTGCCTTTGTGGAGCTTAAAGTTATGGCTTACAAGGGATTGGCAGTTGCATGGGACATGACATGGCACAACTTCCAACTGAACCATGTGAAGAAGGAGAAGAACGAGCCAGTGCTGCTCATGCCGTATGAAAATTTTCAAAGAAAGATTGCCAAGGCTAAGGGTAGAGTTGCTGCCCATTTCTTTATGTCGAATGAAGGTGGGACCTTGGCTGAAGCTCGCCAAAGGGATGGAGAGCTTCAGGTTCTCCTTCATGAGTAGGGTGACTTATGTGCGATGCAAAAAGGTCCCCGTCTTCATCAGGGCATGTTGCCTTAGGATATGGACGCCATGGCGACTTTCAATCGTCGTGAGACTCTCTCACTAAGAGAGTGATATGCGAACTGAAAGGAAGGGATAAGACAATGGTGGAAGTGCGAAAATGGCTTTAGAGAGGTCGCAAACCTATCATGGTTCATGCTTGGCCTGTGCATTCAGGCGCTGAGAGGCACCTGTGACCCCATACTACATGACATGGCGATTGGCATGACCATATTACACATACAGCTGCACCATGTGAGAAGGGCCAAAATGACGTGCAAATGGACTATATTAAATGTAAATTGGCATGACCTTATGTGGGGGGATGTGACCTATAGGTACAACTAGCCAACTGGTGTGAAGAGTGGCAACATTTCGAATATGTGATAGAAAAGACGATTCCCTGACAAATACCAAATATGAAAACAAAGTACTGTTTTCATGTTGAGGGGGCCAGGGAGCTGAACATTGTCGATGGCAATGCAACGCCCATGTTGCGTGGTGCTGTGTGGAGCGATTGGAGGCAACATGCTAGCCCACCCTTTTTTGGGGTGGGTGAGGCTATATCAAATGATTTAAATGCACAAGCGGTTGGTCAACGATGTTGTCTTCTAGATTGAGAATAACCCTCCTCAAACGGCATATCAAGAGAAGTGCAAGAGGGATCTTGAAGAGCTGAGTGGGTGGATCAAGGGTGCCTTGGGCTACTCGGATAGATGTGACAAACTTTTGGATGAGGCGGCAGGTCGAGCGTTGGAGGCAATTCTGGTGATTTTTGGTGTGGGGGATCCCAAGACTAACCGAGCCAATGAGCAAAACCAAGTGTATTAGAACATCAAGAATCACATCCTCAATGTTCTGAGCTAGGACTGGATGTGCGAGGAATAAAAGAAAACGAAAACGGAGGAGCAAGGTGAAGATCTGGAGGCCTACACGCATAAGAGAAGGCGAGGAAGTTGGTTATTATGCCTGTGAGGGGGTGCTTGGGACCTACTTCATTGAGAGGTCCTGAGGGAGGATGATTGTGATGATATGACGCAAAGTTGATGTGCAATAAATTTATGTATGTAATGTCTTAGTATGTTTGTCATTATATAGGGTGCACTCTAATATTCGTTATGTAAGGATGGGGTCAAGGGGGAGTATTGTCTAGTGTAATGGTGTTCTAAAGTGATGTTGTCTTAGGCCATTGATGTGACATGGTTTGCAGCCTTGGGTGATTCGATGTGAAAGAATGTGTGAGCTACAAATATGCACAGCTCTTTTTGAAAATACCACAGCATTTCATTAATTAGAGGGCATATGAGCCCTGAGCTGAACGTGGAAGGGGGGCTGTGCGCAGCGCCAAAGGCTGGGCTTCGCTAGATGTCGTTGACGTGAAGGACGGATGCATGTAACATATTGTTGTGGGTTGAAACGAAGCGCCAAGAGGCGCAAGAGTGTGTGCAACCTGTTGGTACTCTTGCTTTCGATTTCTAAGTTGTTTTGGCGTTGCTTCACGTGCAATTTCTCCCCAACACACGACAGGGGACAAACAAATTTCTTGGTTGTTTCATACCCCCTGGCTGCCATGGGGGTTCATTGTTCCCTGCAGCAATGGATACAACTGCAGAGCTGGGCACCGCAATTGGGCAATTGGTGGAACTTGCAGGGTTCTCCAGATACATTTCTTGTTCAGGGGTTCTTTTAGTGGCAACGGGGATGGTTTGTTGCAGAGAAAATGTCATGCCAAACATCCAAGGAGGATTCTAGCAGTTAGACAAGACACCAACCAAGAGCTCGCTGTTCCCATTCGCATTTAAAATTGGAACCGTTGCATTTAACATCGATTGAGGGGCCAACACCGATCCCACTGGCGAGGATACATACCTGCATGGCGTCGCCGAGTGGCTTGCGCTCATTGGATACGTGGCTGCAACAAGCTGCAACCAGTTCATGGTTCAGGGCTCAAAGACTTGGCATTCGGGGTTCTAGGTATCAGGCAAGCACTGTGTCCGATCACATTCCGTCATCGTGAAACTAAAATATAGCAAGCTGTCTGCAGTGCTCAAGGAGCACAGCAGAGCATCCTGCTCTGTACAACACCCACATATCATCTCTCTTTGATGCAAGGAGCTCAATGGAACGGGTTCCTCTGCCTCTCTCCCCCCACTGTCCCACGAACTACGTCCCCAGCACAGGATAACCGATGGCTGGCCTGCACAAAATTGACCCGCAAAAATGGACCACCGGCGACTGCCATCATGATTGGGGAACCACGAGGTTGATGTCCGCACGCTTCGCATTGATACGATTGGTGATGTCGATGGGTTGCTGAGCTTGGTGTGGATGGCCTGGGCCACTGTATACCTTAATCTGACGGAAAACTTCTCGGCCCAGTCGGTTCTTTGGCAACATGCCCTTAACTGCCTTCTCAACAATTCTCTCGGGAATTCTCTGAAAACAGACAACTGTACAAATCAGTTCGCAGTCAAAGAGATCATGCAAGCCAGCAAATGTATCAAACATCAGGACTTTGCGTCGCCAATAGCAGGAGGGTTGCTGGGGGTGTCCTGAGCGTATGTCCGATGTGGTGCAAGCAGACACGATCATCCAAACCGCAGAAGCGCCACATGTACAGGGACGACTGCAAGCAATGCACAGCACACTGCGCACACAAGCCACAGTGCACCACAATCTTTGTGATCTGTACATTTTGAGGGGATGATAACGGTTGACAAATTCGTGTCTGTAAAGATGCAGGCAATGCTTCACCAAACACCACTGTTGCCCACTGCTGCCCAACAGCATTTGCTGTGCTTTTTAAGATTCCCAAGGCCAATGACTTTGGCAAAACGACTGTGTGTTGTGCAAGTAGAGCAGCTTTCAATGAGCCTCCACCTGTTGCAGATTCTTGAACGTCTCCTCCTTCCATTTGCCTGGCCTTCCATTTGAGTGCCTCCAGTACTTCTTGTCTGTGTACTTCTTCCCCGAAACCACCACCTTGTCAGCATTCACAACAATCACAAACGCCCCCATGTTCATGGAAGGCGTGAATGTCGGAAGGTGCTTGCCCCTGCATCGGTACACCAACAGCACTGCCACTTAGGCTAACGGCGATCTTGTCACGCCAGCTTATGCTCCAGGCTCCAAGTTGAATGGGCAGCATTCTGCTTTGGTTTATGCATTAGGCTCCAAAGCACTTTCCCTAGTTTGAACAATATTTCTGCACAATAAAAACTCTGGCATACCACATGTGGCCTCGTTGCTGAGCAGGGGCTGCACCAACTTGTTTGTCAATCCTCTGTTTCCGCACTTACACTCTTGCGCAACCCAGAATAAGGACCCACAAAGGCAACAGGCTCACTCCACTGACCATTGTCAAGGTCAAGGAGCAACACTTTTACAAAGTCAGGGATCGGAGAGTTATTCAAACAAGTCGTCAATACTCCACCAGCTGGAAATGTTCAAACTGACCTCGCATACGTGGCAACCAACGTTGCCAGCCGCCCCAGTATTTGACCCTCAGCATCGATGATGTACCACAGCTTGCCCTTCTTTTCTGTGTCCACTCCCTTGGGGTAGTAGGACCTGTTGAGGACGTCGGGTCCAAGGCTGGGTTCCTCCAGGCCTTCCAACTCCTGGGGTGCTGGTTCATCAGCCTCTTCAACGGCAGGAGCCTCAACCGCGGCTGTCCACAGAGATACCCAGTCAATCTACAAGGCGCCGATGAAACACCCCAGAAGAATCGGTGACAACCGGAGCCATTTGATGGCTTTCTTCTAGGCTCCGCTTAAACAGCCCCTATGTGTGGAAAACCATTGCCCCAGTTCAGGTGAGGTGCTCTAGTTGCTGACAGACTTAGGGCTATGCTAGCCCGTGCCGGAGACACAACGCTTTGTAGTGTTGAGACTCCAAGTGGGCTGATGCACAACAGCAACAGCAGCAGCAACATCAACCTATTCCTTGGAAAAAATTGGGCCATGCCGGCGGAACTCCCTCCCTGCAGTGCACGACGCCCATTGCAAAGCAGATGTTGCGCAGAAGTATGCAGAGAGCCATTCGGGTCGCAATCGGCAGGTCTCGACCAGGCCCGCGGCGTACTCAACAAGTTTCACACCTCCACCCAGGTTGATGGCTTTCGAAGCCAACTGCGCACTCACCCCCTGTGCATTGTACGGTATTCAGCCGCTGCCTGCGCGATCCACCGCCAGCCGCGCCCACGCCGGCGCTTCGGATTCTGCAAGCCGCCTGCCAGCGCACCAAATTGGGGTCATGCCCGCCGGCAGCCATTCGAACGAATCGTCGGCGCTTCATAGCGACGGGCGGGGCGCCCGCCATCGAGCCTCCGCGCCGGCCCACCTGGAGTCCCGCCCGGCTGCCGCAGCCCGCTAAGCCGCTGGCCGGTCCTCGGCCGCGGGGGAGGGCGCAGGGGAGCATGGCTGCCGCCACGCCGACCTATCTGTGGCGCAGTGGCTTGCGGGGAACTGCGTTCTCATCGTGCAGCCGCGTCATTCATGTACCGGACGATCATATGGTAATGCTTATTTTTTGCGTCTTTCAGAACTGTACTTGTCAAAGAATTTATTCTCTACTTCCTCTGTCCCTATATATTAAATGTCGTCTATTTAAAAGACAAAATTCGTTACAAAAGGACCCACGAAACCACAAGAGCAGGTCGTGAGCGGAAACATTGGATCCCCAAACCCTTAGCTACAAATTTTCAAGAAGAGAAAGTGAGACCCGACCCCTTTAGGCGTTGGGCAAAAGGTAAAGTTGGTGATTTCTGAGCGGAACTCGAGCTTCACTAGGTAAAGATGCTTGCTACAAACTGATTCCAAATTTGCGGTTCTTCACGGATTGACTCCATTTTTGGACCGCATACTCCCAACTCATAAAACAGCTTTGGGCGAAATTTCATTAAAGATCAAATTTCTTACTTTGAACGGCCGCTTTCGCAGGCTCGTTGAAAATTGGGTGATTTCCGGGGGGAGGATCCTCGCTACAAGTGGTGCCAAATCTGCAACTCTGAACGGCTTGGCTTGAGTTTTTCACCACATACTCCAAACTCATAAGCACGGCTATGGACGAAACTTCATTAAAAAATGAGTTCTTTTGGTGAAGAAGTAGTGCGCCAAAGCCATATCTGACATTTAATGTGGGATGGAGGAAGTATTAGTTAACATACTTGCCTTGTGGCGCTTGTTTGGAGCTCCCTGTCCAACAGTTGCCAGCACAAATGCACATGTTGTGCTTTAACGCAAGCTGAGTTACGATGTTGATTGAATGACCGGAAATTCCCTGCCAAATTTGCCGGACCATTGTGTACAGTTTGAGTTTAGTGCGAATCCGTGTGTGGACTAGCAGCGTGTGTTATTTGTTCGAGCTGAGACTTGCGATGCACCGAATAAATGATCTCTTGTCTGTGCCACTGCTTGCTCTGACCGTTGAGGAGGACCACATTGACGATTTCCTCATTCCGTTTTGTCTGGCCGCCGAGCAATGCTCATGGTCTCATCTAGCGGCTTATCTCAGGGAGAGAAACCCCAAGACAGAGTCTGGGATACGCCGCGCCGTGCATGAGTAGCTGCGCACGTTGGTGAGCAAAGGGCCCCATGGAGGCGTTGAAGCAGCGGTTGTGCGAGATTGGCGGTGAACGCTGGTTGCCTTTCGAGACAAGGGAGCAGACCATCGCACACGCCCGAGGAACACCAGAGGCTGCCAAGTCGCCATCAAGCAGAGGGGCCACCCAACTCTTGTCCGTCAGTACGGGGCAGCTGATTTTTTGCCCCCGCAAGTCCACCTTCAACCACTTCAAGTTCATAATGCCCCATTTTGCCCTTGCCAAAGCCCAAAGCCCTCTCATTCGCCGCCCTCTCCACGCGTCCGGCCCCAAAGAGGCTGCCGCAACCTGCGGCGCGCTTCCTGAGGACGACCGCGACGGGCGCTCGCCAGCCGCGGCCGGCGACTTTCCCACCCGTCGCGACGCCCATTGTGCCGAGGGTCCAGCGACGCGCACCATCTCGCCAGACACCGCACCCCACCCAACCGCACTGGACGCGCGTTGGCGCCTCGGGCGCCGCTGCTGCTGGCGATCGAACTGCCCAAGTCCTGGCGCCGCCTCGCCGAACAAGCGCGCTTGAATGTCTGGAGGCCGTTACGGGGACGTGATGTCGGCCTGGCGCATCGGCCCCCCGCCGCCCAACGGAGCGGCCTCCGCCCAGCAGGGGGCGGCCTGGCAGGCGGAGGGGTCGGACCTGCCCCTGCAGTCGGAGCTGGTGCCCATACAGCAGGCGCTGATGCCGCCGGCCCTGGCGGAGGCGTTCTGCATACCGGTGGTGAGCGTGCCCTTCTGCAGCCGCGGCGCCTACGAAGCCGAGATGGGGCCGAGGGAGGAGTGCGCGCCGGCGGTGGGGACTGGGCCCCTGGGAGGGGTGCCAGCGGAGGTCCAGGCGCAGGCAGCGCCGCTGGATCCCTGGATGCACGTTCCAGGCATGCCGCCCTACCTGTTTCCTGGCGGCGGTATAGGCAGGGGATTCATTCCCGGGGGCGACGGGACACCCCCCTTGCCCCAGGTGCCAGGAGTGTCGCTGCCCCTGGCGCCGGGGGCGATCAATCCGGGCCGGGGGGCGGGCTTCTCGGGCCTGAACCTGCTCCCGCAGATGGCCCCGGAAGATGTGCTGCAGCGCGGGTGCGGCAGGGAGGGGGAGGTTGTGCCAGCGCTGGCGAGGCTGCCTGTGGCGGAACCTGCACCACAGTGGAAGGGCCTGCCCGGGCTGGGCACTGGACAGGAGCAGCAGCAGCAGCAGCAGCGGTGCAGTCCGGAGGGGAAGCCCCAGAGGCGCACGCGTGTGTTCTGGACCTCTGAGCTGAAGAAGAGGTTTGAGAACGCGGTAGGTGACCTAGGGCTGGACCACGCGACGCCCAAACAGATACTACGGCTGATGAGTGTGGAGGGCCTCACCAGGGAGAACGTGGCCAGCCACCTGCAGAAGTTCCGGGTGAAGCACAAGAAGGTGGAGGACCAGGCGAGGCACAAGAAGGTGAACAGCGTGGCGTCGGGTGGATCCACGCCAGGGAGCCCGGGGGGGGCGAGGAGCAAGAACGACGAGACTGTGGATGAGGACGAGCCGGAGGCGAGCCAACCGGCGCAGGCTGGGGAGCAGCAAGAGACATCCGCCTGCAATGTGCCTCCTGTGGGCATGGAAGAGGATGGGTGTACATAGCCGGCTGAGATTGTGTTGTGCATTTCATTGATTTGGGATTGGGAGGGGCGCTTGCCTGGCCTGGGCTGCAGACGCGCAGGATGGCGGGCCGCCTGGCGCGCTTTGGCCAGACTACATTGGAGCAACAAATGTTGTCACAGGGATTGTGTACATTGGAGTGCTGATGGTCGGTGTTAGCATGCTGAGTGCTCCATTATCGGCATCGACTTTGTGGGTTGAAATAATTCGAAGGGCAGCACGAGCAGAACGAGTTTGTTTTATTGCGTTGTCAGCGTTCCTCCCCTTGGTATGCACTGGCTGTTTTGGCTGGCAGCACAAATGCTTGCAGCCAATGGACTGGAACAGTGTGGAAAGGTTTTTTACTTCCTTTTTTGTGGGATTGGGGGCAGTTTCCTGATTTTGCCTTCACATAGGTGTGCTGGGCTGTGAGAGCAGCGATTATGACGATGGGATATACTGCTGGGGTGCACCGTCCATTGACTGGCAATCGGGTTTTGTTGTTTGTACGTTTTTAAGAGAGTGTAGGATAACATGAAGCATGAACGACTCCAGTCAGCCTTCACACTGGACTTGTTCTTTGGTTCAAGGGTCCACCAAGCGTTGTCTGGTCCCATTGGAAGCTGTTCCATGCCGCAGCTTTGCAACCTTACTCTTGGGCTTGCACATTTCCCCAGCTTTGTAATGCAGTCCTCTAGTCATGCCAGGCAAGCACGCCTTGGAGATATGATAGAGAATCTGTCGCCCTGGAGCCCATTGCAACTGCAGCCGTATCCTATTGTCTTGTTTAGAGCAGGGAAGAAGCAGCTGTTGCTTTGCCATTGCAACAGAAGGCTATGCAGTCGACATCACGATGGGCCTATTGAATACGACTCTTGGACACGGCCAAAGTGACTGTGAGCTGTGGCAGGGCAGTGGTACGTCTTTGTGCCCAATGTCAGCTATGCGGCTTGCAACAATCAAAGCAATGCTCTTGTTGGGCGCTGTGTGCGCTGCCCTTCGAAAATGGATGCAGCCAAACAATTGTTCGGAACCTCAAATTGCATTGCCAATGCAGTTCGACTGCTGTGCGTCAGGGTCGTTGTTGAAAACAGATGCACCCCAAATGCTTCAGAACGGATTTCATGTTCGCCTGGCCCATGCACCCTAGCTTGTGAAGGAGGTAATGACGAACGCATGCCAGGGTGTTGCCAGGTGCGGCTGCGGAATATTCAGGTCCTTCGAGGACAGGAGAAACAGAAAGTGCAGTGCGCCACATGAAAGCAACAGCTTGGGCACACCGTTTCATGGGGCCCGCATGACCGTGCGTTGTAGAGGCACATGCAATTTGCTGCACATGCCTGACTGCCCCCCAGAAAGAATTAACTGTATCATAGGTAGCCGCAAAGAAGAAGACGGCAAAGTCCTGAACCTGAAGCCGCGGCAAAGCAGGCACGAACTGCGTGGCCCGCGGCTTCACTTTCGGCGATTGCGCAACAGGCACCATGGCCCGAATTGATGGCGAGGCAGTCATCAGCATCGTCATCAAGGGGTCTACATGTCAAGGCGAGGAGGCTATGCAGTCAGACATACGAGCCGCTGGAAAATTCCCTCGATTGACAAATGATGCCGTGCCCCCAACGCGGCAGTACTTATCCAGCGTGGGCCCGCGTTGTCCGAAGCGGCATCGTTTCCCAAGGGCCCCCAGGCGCCCCAGGCCCTCCCCAAGCTCCGCGCCACCTGTTCTGCGCCCCGCGCTGGCGCTGCGCGAGGCCCCCCTGTGGGCGGCGGTCCAGGGATGGGGCGCCCAAATCGAGAGCCCCTCCTCGAGGACGCCGGGCCGCGGGTGGTCCTCCACCGCGACCTGGGGGACATCCAGCCCGGGGTTGACTTGGCGGCGACGGTTCCATACATGGAGAGCAGGAAGAGCATCAGAAAGTGAGCCCGCGGGACGTTCTGCCTGGCCCGACTGGTGTGATCGCCGGGCATGCGCCTCGCGATTGGCGATTTTGAATCGGAGTCCAGGGACTGCGCCCGCGGCCAGGAAGCGGACGCGGACGCCCTCGACTTAGAGGTGTCCGCGCGCGGGGTTGGTGAGCATCGGTGCCGGGCGGGGGAAGAAGCGATGATCGAGGGGCGGCTTGCGTGTCGAGCTCGCGTGCTGTGAGCGGCGACGTGATGGGCTTCGTCGCTTGCTCGCCGGGGGGCCCAATGCGCTGCCGACCGTAAGAATCAGCGGGCCGTCGATGCTGATCCGGGTGGCTTGTGGAGTCTGTTGGTGTTGTGGTGGCAGGGGGGCTCTGCATTAGGACGGACGCGTCAGTAAGGCCAGCATCCCCTTCGTCGCCGTTGATGACGTGTTCAATGCCGTCGTTTGTGGTGGTGATGCGAGGGGTGGAGCTCTCCGATTGAGTTCGTCAGGAAATATTCCGCTTGTGGGCCATGTGGCATAGTATGTGGTAGCCAGTGATGTCATCATGGACGTCATTTAAATGGTACTGTTGGCCAATCTGGCAGGGCAGCGAGCTATGTGGTAGCCAGCAGGCTGGCTGACAGTGTTGATTGTGAAACGACCCTCTTGCTTCGTTGTGGCTGCGCTTCGCCGTTCATTGGCTGCGGCACATTCAAACGATCCATGTCGGAGCCAGGCAATGACACAAGGGATTTGAGCACTTGGCACGTTGAAAAGCCATGGTTGGCTCACTAGAATAATTAGGGATGGTGTCTACCTACTTGTGAGAGCTCTTTTGAGGTGATGGAACCACAACAGGGTTGGCGTGCGCATACGACCATTAGAACTGGCAGCGTTGTGCTGTTCACCATGAAGCACAGGCACCTATTCTAATCCAGTCCTGACTGATAACTGTAGGTTGGGAGTTGGCTGGACTGCTTGTGCAGCAACCACTGTGTCCTGGAAAACCGTGTATTTGATGTGCGTGCATGGAGCATTAGACACCTGTCTGATAATGGTTGTTTGTAAAAGCACCTGTGTTTGCTGTATTTTGCAGCAGCATGTCTCTGAGGTAGCCAACTGTGAAAGGGCATTGCCTGCTAAACAATGAGATCACTGCCGCCAAGGTGATAGGACCAAAGAGAGCCTACCTGCCAGTACAGTCAGTTGCACAGCCTTGACTATGGTTGCGCAGAACCAGTGACCAAGCTGTTGTGATGCAGATATCGAGGAGCCTACAGACCCACACGCCCATTGATGACTTGGACCCTTTACACCTGTCTGCTCCTCTTGTGGGGTTTTGGAACTTTGGATTATAGCAACAAGATGCTCACTGTGGAGTTCAAATGGAACTTTGGCGCCTCGTTGATCGGAGAGATTCCAGTGACGGGGGTGGTGACAACCCTGATGTGGGCACTGTCGCTGACGCTAATGTTCTACTTTGTCAGATATCAGGTGTGCATGCAGCTCTCACCCTATGGTTTGCCCTTGTATTTGGCGGCTGCATAATAGCTGCATGATGAGGGAGTTACAGGGAGTTAAGAGTGCACGAATTCGCAGTTGCCAGCAAGAACCACCTGCTATTTCAACTAAGTAGCAGGTACACAAGCAGTTGCTGCCTGTAATGTTGCTGGGCCTAGAATGCCTTGTGTAGCATCTGATCTTGGTTGTTTGTGTTGTGGCATTGTCCAGGTCAAGCACAGAAACATGGCTGCCCTGTACATAACCCAGGCTGCAATAATCGCTATGGTATACGTGATTGTCAAGAATTGGCAGATTGGAACCATTCTGAAAGGGAGGGAGAGCTTCCAGAGTGCTGTCTTGGGCCTCTACTTGGCGATAATGTTTGTCATCATCATCGTCAGATACCATCAAGTTCACTATTTGCCAGGCAGGTGGAAAGGATTCTTCCTTTGTGCTCTGTGGCAATGTGACTGACAGGAACTCAGCATTGCGCAGACACAGTGCACAAGCCACCACCGGTGCCATGAACATGCCTTGTAGGGACTTGATTGCTGCACAGGGCTCTGCCTGTAGCATATTTTGTGTCTTGTTGAGGCAGTTTGGCTTTGCCAGCCCTGCTGTCCATGTTCATGTGGGTCTTCGGCATGTTATTCCGCATCATCACTTGCAAATGGTTCTTGTGGATCTCTTCATTCTGCTGAACGCATTCTGGCAGCCATGCATCACAACTAGGTGATCTGTATGGCAGGCTGATAGTGTTTAATTCTACTTTGAATATATTGATCAGAACAGCGAAGGGCTGCCTCCACATGGCAGTGATGGGCTTCTATCCAGGGGTTGTTGTGCTGTGGGGACGCACCTTTGGATCCAGGGCCTCAGAAGATTCAGATCCGACACTGCCTTCTGTTGCCTGGTATGTTGCGTGTGAAAGGGAAAGGTTTGTTCACCTCGGTGTGCACATGTTTGTTTTTGCTGCAGTGTGGCAAGAGAAGGGTTGGCCACTCACAGCGCCCAGGCTGAGGCCAACAGGGGGTCAAGATATCCAACCCATTCTTCTGTATGACTACGTTGGCAAAATCAAAAGTCCTCTGCATTGGTGTGCTTATGAGTATGTGGGAACAATTTCCGGGTTACTGCCAAGGTGAGGAATCTTGCTTGGATGACGTTGGTTTGTTTTGAAGAACTCCTATTCATGGTCTGGTTAGGAGGCCATACCTGTCTCATTGCCCAATCATGTCCAGGGTGACTTCCCTGCTGACGAATACCTGGATTTGCTTGTACCATTTCATAGGTCCTGGGTTTCCCAGTACAAGGTGATCTATGTAGGTGAGGTTGATGATAAGCAGCGGCCACATGGCTTTGGGGAGTGGTGGGATTCCCATTACCATGGGGAGCACCTGTGTGGCTTGTGGCATGAGGGGAGGCCCATAGGACCCTTCATGAGCCGTGAGAAGGGGTCCTCCAGTGGCTTCCTGAGCACAAGGATAGGCTACTTCACACACAGAGGGGACGGCGTTGAGGGCAGATGGTTCATGCCAGTATTTGTTCCAGAAGGGGAGGTAAGCACTTGTGCGCCCTGGGATGCCAGATTCCATGGTCAAAGTGCCAGTTTTGCTCCTTTGCTGGTTGCCTGAATTTGATCCATTCAGTGTTTATTGCTATTCATTGCCGCGGTTGACTTCTTCAGCTGGCTGTTACTTTGCAAAGTCAGGATCCCTAGAATGCGACCTGAGGTTATGCTAATGGAGAACACTGCATAGATCAGGGTTCATGGGCTGCAGAATGGCAGTTGCCCTTGGTGGCGAGAGTTGGCACAGTTCATGGGTGATTTCCAGCTGTGCAGACAGTCATGAGACAGGAATGTTGGACCTGCCAGCATGACACTGAGTGCAGTGTGTACCATAAGTTCATGCCCAGCTTTGTCCAGTGGAAAACAGCCTTCATTTATCAAGCAGCAGGATGAGGTGGTTGGGGCTGCAGATGTTAATCAGATTACATACAGCATCAACACCAGAAAGTGTGGTGTCATTGTGGCATCGTTGGCTGTAGTTCCGCCAAATCGACAAGCCCATGTCGTGTTAGTATACCCTTTCGAACAAGTCTGTGTGGATGGTGTGTGCAGCTGTTGTATGGCACTGCCAGCATCGAGTGCAGCGTGAGCGGCGTCTTCTTCAAGGACTACCCTAGGATCTCATTTCACGGAGGCCCTGTCTCAATGGGGAAGGACGCAGACATTGATGGCAGTCGAATTTTTGACTGGACAGGGGTCCCGTCGCCAGCGGCCAATGACGGGGAGTCCCCAAAATTTGATCCCCAGGATTTGGGCCAAATTGATGGGGATGTGAAGGGCAGCCCTGTTTCTCGTGGTCCTGGCCCCAACTCACGTTTGAGCCCTCGAACGATGCCAGGATATGCGACATCCCTTGGTTCATTGGTTGGTGCAATGGAACGGTCAGCATCCATAAAACGCGACTTTGGGGATTTTGTTCGCAACGACTCCATCGTTGTGAGCGTTGACCCTAGCCGGGGCCTTGTCATATCGGATTACATGTTTGTTGGCAGGGACAGCGGCCCTCCCTCAGTGTCAGACTTGGATGTTAGAATTGTTCGGAGGCACAGTGCAAGGCGTGCTGGCGCTGTGGAGCACAGGGGGCCTCCACAACAAGGGATGAACAAGTCGGTGTCGTCGATCCACAGCGACTGGCAGTCGACTGGCCTGGATGTGGTGGGCTGGCAGCCCAAGAGCATTTCTGGTCACTATGAGGCCCTGCTGTATATCCCTGGATTCAATGCATCAGTTCATGATGCAGTGAGAATCTTGGGGCAGCTCATGGCCTTAGGTAACTTCCCCACGTACATAAAACCCATTGTGTTCAGCTGGCCAGGTGGCAACTACTTCTCGTACTTGCAGGTGAGTGTCTGTTACTTGCTGCATCCTGCAGGCATGGGCTGCCACGCCCCAGGGCCACCGTCAGCAGCTGGATCCAGGATTTCATGCATAGAAACAACCAGCCTGTTGAAACAATTCGGCTCCCACACCTTTCTGGCGCCATGGTGGTTATTTTTGTGCTGCTGCCAGCTGTTGTTGCCATGCTGCAACGGGAGGAACCCCACAAACATGGCAGCATTGGTTTGATTGCCTGTCCGCTGCGGGCTGTTCCCGTCGGCCACCCGCCTGAAAACTCTTGCTATGGATTGACTTCTGGGTACGGCCTGCCCGTGTATTTTGAATTCCAGTGTTGCGCAAATGCTGTGCCCCTTTGTGCGCTGATCGCCCAAATTCTGGCGTTGCAGGCCCGGTTCGGTGCCGCCGAGTGTGACAGGACTCGGGACGCGTTCATCCAGTGCCTGCGCTCCCTGGCAGCCCACAAGTTCCGCACGGTGCACCTGATGACCCACAGCTGCGGCCTGAGGGTGGTGACGTACGCCCTGTCCACCCTGGAGGAAATCATCCCCAGCCCCGTGGGCTTGAGCCCACCCGGTACCCTCCCCCTCAAAATCGCCACCATAACGCTCATGAACCCAGATTTCGAGCTCGAAGACTTTCGCCTCGAGATTGGCCACCGCCTGCGGGCGCTTTGCCCCGTGGTCACCATTTACGGCGACAAGACGGACGGCGCCTTGCTGTTTGCAGAAATCGCCAACACCCTCATCGAATTCTTCCTGCCCAAGAGGGTGGAGAGGGTGAAGAAGGCCATGCGGCTGAACGGCTACGTCAGTGATGCCAGCGATCTTGAGGCAGGGGGGGGGATGGGGCGGGGGGCAGAGGGCGAGGATGAGGAAAAGGGCCGCTTTGGTGTTTCCTTGCCCAATCTGAAGAAAGGCTCCAATCATGGCGAGGAGACCCTAGATGGGTTCCAGGGAATACGGTATTTTTATTCCGTCTTTCACTCCGCTTTGCTGAGCCCCCGCGGGAGGAGGAAGCCGTGGACGCACCGCTTGGGGGGATGGGTGCTGCGGAAAGTGAAGAAGACGAAGTACCCGCACAGCGTGGGGCGGTCGCCGATGGACATCACGGACCCCATTACGCAGGAGCCGCTGGACATGGACGTCATAGAAACGACGTACATTGAGACCAACGTGCATGCGTGGCGGCACAATTATTTCAACGTCAATCGGGAGCTAGTGGAGGACTTGAGGGACTTGCTGGTAACCCAGCGCAGGGCGCATCAACGAACGTCGCGGCTGGAATGGCTGGGAGGGAACGTCTTCGGCTTCCTCATCGCCCCTTCACACATCATGAACCCGTAGAATTGTTTGGTGGCAATTATTTAATGCTGGGGGTTGCAGCTCTTCCTGGAATCTGCGCCCGCGGCTGGGGCATCGCAGTGGATTGGCTAATGCAATCCTGGTTCGGGTGCGCCACCGTACGCCGTTGCTGGCGGGCGCCGCGCACAGTCCATTGCGAACCATTTTTGCGGCATCAGTCGTCAGACCTGCACGATGACTTGAGCATATCTCTGCGAGCGCGCTGAAATAGTTCCTGGCGCAGAATGCGGGTCGCCGCAGCAAATCCTGCAGGGCTGTGGTGGTAGTGCGGATGCACGTGTTGAATTACAATGTTGCAACCAGCAGGCGCCGTGGCATCGTTCATGTGCCGTTGCTAGGGCCACACAACGACCGCCACTGCGCTGGGCGTGTCACCCATGACTTTGCTGCATTGTGGTCACTCGTGGTTGATTGCTGCAACTGTCCTCCGTAACGCTTTGAAACGAGCAAGAGTGCAGTCTTTCGATGGCAAATTGTCGCACCTTTGAGTCATAGGCTTTGGTTGGAACTATGTGCACTGGGACCTAAGCGTTTGAGTCTGAAAACGTCCGCTGCCATCCCACACCAGTGCAGCGCATGCTGCGCCCAAATGTTGGCCAACCACAGCCATGATCGCCCTTGATACTCTTACAGAGCACCATTCACATGCGACTATTCACACACTTTCCGCTAACCACTTGTATCCAAACGCACCGGCACGTGCCAGAATGGCGCCAGTCCAAGCACCCCCCTATGCCATGGGCACGCCGAACTGCTCGGTCTCAACAGCCGCACGTTGCCCAAATGCGACTGGGCGTCACCTGCACGTAAGGATCACGCAAGGGTTGGAGGGATACAGTCGGCAGGAGTCGTGACCAGCCATGGATACTTGGAAGGCAACCGTACTGGCGTAGCTTGCCCCATGACGTGGTGGTCATTTGATGTGATTTGGTAGTATTAAGAGTGGCTGTCCTCGATTGCTTCGCACAGATGAGCAAAGCGATGTGAGAAGCTATTTAGACGACTGTGGTCACAAGAAAATGCTCAGAATTCCATTTTAGCGTGGAGCGATGGAAGTTAAAGTCTTGCTCTGATGAAGGGTGCTTGTTTAGAATGCAATGCATCTTGTTGGTGATGCCAGAGGCCTTTGAGCTCTGCTCGACCTGCCTCTGTACCATTCGCATCTGTGAACGGCGTTCTGCACGCCGCTTGCATCAGGAAACATGGACCGCTGAAAACCAGCACCTGCAAACAGCGGACACCCGGCCATGCCACGCGAACAATCCCTTTCTCGTCGAAGTACGGGTCATTCTGAGCGCAGATCCATGCAGTGGCAATTCCAAAGAAGTGACGGACACCCCCCATGGCATTAGGGATGTCACACAAAGAACGATGACATCACGGCAAGCCAGGGCACCAAGAATCCCAGGCAACCATCCCCACAATAATTCCTCAGACAACAACTAAAGCAGAACGCAAAAATGCATGCCTCCTCTTCCTGGAGGAGACTCACCCACCTAAATCAAAGTTATTTTGAACAAAGAAAATGCAGAATGTATCCCCTTGCCAGGAGTTCACTTGCCACTCTCTTGATTCGTCTCGTCCTCGTCCCTCTCCGCCATCTCATTTTCTACTCTCTTCACAAGAACAGACAGTTCGTCCTTCTGACTGTTTAAAATCTTTAGCCGGTCGGAATCGTCGTCCCTCTGCATCTCTTCCTTGATCATGACAGCCGTTCGCGATGTCTCCATCCTCAGAACTGTAAGCAGAACTTTGAGGTCGACAGAAATTTCAGGGGCCCCCTGGGCATCCGAAGTTGTTGGATTTTCGTCAGGATCGCCATTGGTGGCTTCATCTTCTGCGTGCCGCTCTTCTTCAACAAGAGCGCTGCTGCGTGCCAGCTGTTTGTCCACTGACGCCTTCAGCAGTCGCAACTTCAGTTCTTGGGCCTGGCCTTGAAGGCGAGCTTGCAATTCGCCATTGAACTCAGCTATCCTGTTGTAGTTGATCCTCTGGTACGTGGAGTACAGCATCTGCCTTACGACCTGCGCTGTGAACGGGGCTGCCAGATTGCCAGTGAGGATGAACGCAGAGCACATCGCCACCTGTGCAGCAGAATGAACGGCTTGATAACGATGGACGGTGCCAGTACCACAGGATGGGCTTCATCTTCTGCAGCCTTCCCTGTCCTAAGCAAGATCGACATTTTTCGCAACACAATCCTTCCCTAAACACTGTGGCCTCGAGTGCGACCACCCGAGAGCTGCTTAAGCAGAGTCGCTCCGAAGTGCGGACGCCCTCAGCTTTGGCTAGTTCAGAAGAGTGCTGTGTGCTGCTGCAGTGTGGAAAGATCCCTTGAGCATGACACATCCTTTTGCTGCCAAATGACAATCAGTGGCTAACCTCAGGTGTGGGCAACACTTGCCTCGTTCATGACGGAATCGACAGCGTCAATGACAGTTGCCACCTTGGTCACTTCAGAAGCTCTTCTCAGAGCTTTGGCAGCAGCACCACTTACTGCACCTCCAGGAAACTTTCGAAATTTCTCCGACATCGAGGACTTGAAACTGTGAAGAGCAGCAGGCGCAATGTGTGATGCCATATCAGGGAGCATGCAAAATCAACCAGGGGCTGAGAGTGCGAGTAAGACAGAAGACAAACACCTGAAAAGGTGGATGTTTGCGACGACAATTGCAACTAGGAAAAAATGGCGCCTGCTGTTTCTTGTTGCTGAGTCATGCAGTGTGGTTAGTAACAAACGCAGACGATGAATTCTATATCTCTTTTTGCCACTCTATGGTGGACAAGCACAGGGCTGCGGGTAAAATGTCACAACATCAGGAAATGATTCACCGCTCACATCAGCGTATTCACCACAATATGCCAATCTCACTGTGCATTGTGAATGCAAACATTCTCCATGTCCATTATGGCATTTCACTCACCTTGCCACTGCCTGCCACCGAACAATCAGGCCTCTGACTCCAAAGCTGGCAAACAGGAATGTGGCAAACCACAGCCCAGCCTCGTCCGTTGGCACACCCGTCCCCCACAACAAATCTTCAGCGCCACCCTCATACAGGCGGTCACGTATCCATGAGCCTGAAACAGTGAGGAGTATGGCTCGATAGAACATCTCTGCAGACAGGCTCACCAGCACAATGATCACTCCCTCCACCAACGGACTCAGCTCTCTGGATGGGTTGTCAATCGCAGCCTGCTGCTGGTATTGTAGCAAGGCAGACATCAGTGTTTCCATCTCGGACCGCTCCTTCACAGGCCCCAACGTTGCAACAGGCTGTTGTTCTGACTCTGATGCTGATGAGTCGATGCGCTCAATTATCAAGTTGCCGATGTTCTTGGTCTGGCCGCCATTCCAGAGCATCACAAACGAATTGTAGATGAGCAAGGGTGCGACGCACCACATGCCAATAGTGATGTCTGGGATCGACCAGTGGATGTTCGCAAAGGGGTCAATGTCCAAGAAAAAGCCCAAGACGACAGCAATAGTGCCAACACCTCCTATTTTAATTGCAAACTCAAGGAGCCCTTTTCTCAGTTCATCTTCTTCAGCATCCAGCAGCCCCTCTTTACTGTTTCCCTCTCCTTGGTCAGGACTTGGGTCTTTTCCTGGACCAGTTGCTTTCGGGATTAGGGCTTTACAAAAGCGGTATCTCAATGGATGCACTCCAACCTGTCCCATGAACAAGCACAGTTCAATGCAGCAGCCCTTGTCACAAGGACCCAAAATGGTGCAACATTTGATTGTTCGAGTTTGCAGATGTGTGGAGCAGACGGATACCACAGCACGATGGCTGCAACTTTCCATTGGCAGCTTTGTTCAACCCAAAAGAGCAGCAACAAAACTGCAGCAATCGAAACATGGAATGTTTCCAATCCCCAAACAATGCTTTTTTGCATACTGCCAGATCCATTAAAACCAAGTACATAAATGGAATGGAAATCTGACAGGGTGCACATCAATTGCTGATGCTATTCTAGCTGATTACCATTGTGTATCTGTAGGATGCACAAGTGTTCCCATTGCCAGATGGCAGCAATCAAGACATCTTACTTACAGTTCAACATCACAGCACTGTTCAGGACAAGAACAGGCTGTGTGCGGCACAGGCCTGCTGCATTTCGACAACACAATGAACTATGAAGAATGTTTCTCTTCGTCACCAGCGCTTCAGTGTAGATTCCATCGGTATGCAGCAGCAAAGTTTTTTGGCATTGAGCATTCAGCACAGCCTGCATACACTATTCTTGATACTCTATGTCGATGTACACCTTGGCAGCGATGGGGTGCAATGCCCCACAGATCAGTGAACAATGGTCAACGTCAAAATCCGCTGCATCATGGCCTTGTCTTTGTTTTCAGCTGCATTCCATGGACCTCAAAATGCTCAACATCTTCCATAACACTGCTTCAGCATTGCTGGCATCAACTAATGGGACTGTAATAGGACCATGATACGACTACCAAAGGGACAGAAACACCAGCAGATCTGGCAACTGTGCTGCTTTAGCAGCTCCCCTGTCACAGTTTATCTGTTTTGCGAAGAACTTCTGTCAGTGGTGCTAACAAAAGCGAAATGTTCTCATACTGCAGTCCAACTGAACCTCGACGATCCCATTGGGATTTCCACAGCAGTGGTTTCAATGGTCAACCGAATGCTGGCAATTCCAACATATGCTTGATGAGGTATCATCCTCCAGCAATAACAACCGCCATTAGCCAGTGTGGGCATTTGCCATCAAACACATGCAAGACGTACCAAAAGTGCCATCCAGGAAATGCTTCATGGTCTACCTGAAGCCGCCATATTCACCCCCCCATGAGTTGCGGAGTCTTTTGCGGCGAACCACGGACCAGGGGCCCCACCAAACAATTTTTCTCTCCTCTCCAAGTCCAATTGCCGATCGCGCATTCCGACCGCGCTCACCGAGAAACTGCCCCTGCGCGGCGGCACCGCTGGCGTGAGCGAAATCTTCACGCGCCTCGGCATCATCGTCCTCTGCGCCCCTCCGCGACAAAGATTTGGCCCACAACGAGCGTCCGACATCTTCAGTGAGCCGCAGAGCGCCGTCATGAGTCGATCAGGCGTCCGTGGCGGGTGGGCCTCGGAACGGACCGACGGCCATCCAAATCACGGCTGCTCGGTCGTGAGCCGCCCTGCCCAGCCACGGGAACCGTGGCCTCACGCCGGGGTGGTAGTTGAGGTCGGCAGGCGACTTGGAGCGCCGGTCAGCCACTTCAGGCTGCGCAATGCACTGGTTGCTCGATGCCCCTTGTCCTTGCTGCTGAGTTTTAGACCCTAAAGTACTGGGACTCTCAACAGCCAGTGCCAACCAAGGCAGGCAGAGTCGAGGGGCGGCGGCACCTGACTGGTGTCCGTAAGCTCGAGTACACGGCAACGATTTGCAGCGGAGCAAAGGGACAATAGGAACTCTGTCCCTTATATCCAGTCCGTTCATCGTTGTCCTCGATGGAGTTCCCAATACCTCGTCACCTCTTTATGCGTCCAGCTGTTAATAATACTCGATCAGTTCTAGTTACAACAGTGTCTCCAAACTGAGCGCGGATGAGGCCAAAATGCCAGGCTTCTACTAGGGCGAGAAATGCGTAGATACACTGCCGCTTACTGGTCAGGTCACAAGCACATTGCAAGTTTTTGGTTCTGACCTAACGGTGCCACTGGCCGTTCTGTGATGGCGTTTCGCTACGTTTTGCGACCGTGCAGTGCTCAAAGACGCTCGGACAACCACTCCAGACCACTCCCCAACAGCGTGCTGGGAAGGAAACTGGTCGCAAGACAAGCCGTTCATTTACACAAACCTTGTCCATTTTGTGGTGCTGCTCAGATCTGTGGATCTCGCTCGCAGAAAAGGTAGATTCCAACCACAACCAACCTCATGCTCCAAACTCGTTGAACCTATCGAGCTTCGTGCTTCAGACTCGTTGAACTCGTCGGATTGCATGCTTCAAACGGATGAAATTCATTGATAACACCAGCTCAAGAAAAATTAGTGTCTGTGCTGCATCAAGTTGAATGTACACCAACACATTCTCCTCGCTGCTCGGCTTTGCATATCCAGGACGGAACATGAGGTAGGATATTTTCTGTGTCCGAGTTGCCGTTGTGTGCCCAAATTGCGGAGGAATCTAGACCAGCAAAGGCCAGGAATAGCCTCAATTGGAGAATTCAGTAAGCCAGAAAGCCAGTGTCATGTGTCTTGATGCAGACACCACAGAATCCGTATCAGTACGCGATGGAACTCACGCCCACAACGACTTTGCAAAATGCATCCGCAAGGCATCCTGTCAGAACTCGGTGCGCTTTCCCACCTTCTTCATAATGGACACCGTCGCAATAGGAGGTCACTTATGATGGGTCTCTAGCTGACGCTCGTTCAACGTATGGGATGTCGGTGGGCAGGCAAACAGTGAATGAGATGGTGTAACAAGACAGACCTATTGGCACGCTCTAGAATGGATCACGATCAGCAAACCTGGGTGTACACGTAGGTCGCACATGTGGGAGCCAGAACTAGCCGTTGATCCCTGCAAACTGTCGCCAATCTCTTCCTCGCGACCTCAGGACGAACATTGCAAGTTCGATAGGATTGCAGGCGCATTTCGATTTGCATGAGACTCGCACGCGCACTGCATGGCTTCCACATCAGCGCACACAGCTTAGACAGCCCGCAGGTCTTTCTGTGGCATTGGCGACCTGAATTAGGTATCTTTGGCCGCAAGCCCAAGCAAGAGGGACAAAAATTTCCAGACTCGAGCTCATCAAAAGTATGGAATGTGAGTGCTGAAAAAGGAGATCTTCAAAGGAGCTGTGCGCGGTGCTCTCGCATCACTGTGTCCCACTTCTAAGCACCTAATTTATGCGAATGATTGCGGTAGCTACTATAATACAGCGAAAGGGTGCACTGCTCCGCTTCTCGCTGTTGCTGATGCTTGAGGTCTCAGTACATAAGCGCTGCTTGCGCCATACAGGGAACTGCAGTGGCCGCTCGATACTTTGGATTGAGGCCCCTCAATCCCGACAGCACTACGGTTACAGAACTGTGGGCAGGCCCACGTTGGGCAACTCTGTCTCTGCTGCAGCAGAGAAGCAGTTGGGGCGACTCTGCCAGGTGGGCCGAATGTCGCTGAGTGCCCCCCTCACTGTGATTTTCAAGTTTTAACGACGTCCAGCGGGGACAATGTTAGAGCACCTTGCATGCACCGCGCTAGCGTGAGAGCGCTCATGCAATAACTGGGGTGTTCTAAGTTAAGTTTCAATTTGCAGGAAACATGGGTTTGGCATGGCGCCTTCTTCAAAAGGGTCTCTGCCTGAAAGCTAGTGATGGAAAATGAGGAAGCACATATATTTCTTTCGTTGAGGGATTGTGGAGCGTTGTCCAGCAGAAATTTCGCGCGACTCCGACACCCAGGATGCGGCTTTCATGGACATCGGCAGTGCCACTGGGAGCCTGGTACTGTTCGCGGGCCACTTGGCTGCCGGCAGGGGCGCATGCTATGCATTACAGAAGTCTTGCGTGACGCCCACAGGTAAGGTTTCGAGCAGGTTGTTGCACATGGCGAGATGAATGGCTACAACAAGTAGCCGATAGCGGCCCAGTCATGGGGTTTGGATCGTAGGAGAGGATAAGCTGTTCCGCAGCGAGGCCAGGCTTGCTGTTTACGCCATAAAAACTGATATGTTTACGATTTTACGCGCAAAAATAGTTCTTACATTCTTATGCGTAAGACGGCGTTCAAAAACGTAAATGCAACGCAAATACATCCCCTTGTACATAAAGACAGACTGACTTGGAGAATCCGAGGTGTGGCAGCAAGACGCGCTGGAATGGGCAGAAAATTTATTTTTGTTCCATGCTGCCGTTGCCTTTGCCAAAGGCCAGGTGGACGCTGTGTTGCAGGTGTTCGAGGGGGCTGAAGACTAATCATTGCGCTCGACTTTCATTTGTGTGTCATAACGGGCTGCAAAAACGTAAATACAGCCGCAAAAATAGCCCCTTCTGCAGATTTACATTTTTATGCGTAAAAACATAAACGCAAAAACGTAAACCTAAACGTAAACAACAAGCTTGAGCGAGGCAGCTGAAATTGCTTAGGAACTATGTAGCGTTTCCTAACAACCACATGGAACGCCCCCTCCTTCATTGAAGACTATCTGTGTCGACTCAGATCTGTTCCAAAGTGGGCTGGGGCATGAAGCACCACGAGCTGAGGTGCAAGGGAAAAGGCTGAAAGTGGTCGTGATTCGTGCCCTCAACGAAAACTTCCATGACGATTTTGAATGCCGCGTTGCAAGACACATGTTGGGTTGCAGTGCGGAGGAAAGTAAATTGTATCCTTTCTTTGAAGGACCGAATGTGAGTTGGGAAGTGTACACTACTTTATATGCTGCTTTGATGCGCAGATGGCCACATTCAAGCAGCATCAAAACATTATGGTGACCGCAGTCGTTAGAAAAACAAACGTACGAACTGATAAAAACAGGAACAGACGCAATGCGATTTCGGGCGGGGTGTTAAATCCACTAAAGTTTGGGCCAAGCAGTAAACCACTCTGGAAAAAACAATCGCGAAGCAGTTACTGACCAGTAAAGTTCCCCTTCCGGGAATTCGTGTATCAATGCAATGTGGTGCCGTCATCGAATTGCAAATATTGTCGGCATGGTAGCAAGCATCGTGCACAAAGCGTTCCCAAATTGTCCGCATTTTGGGCCTCAAATTTTGAGCAGCCCGCGACAGCTCCCATCGAATAGCGTGTGCCGAAATCAGTGCTGCTGCACCGTGGATAGTCGCAACCCTGGTGCACGAGGGCCTCAGGACTTTGATGATACTTCTGTCGGAGTCAAATGAGCGTGGGGCACATTGGCAGGGGCAAACCCAGGGAGGTGGTGGAGTTTAAGGGTTGTGCTTGTCCGGGATGATAACCTTTTTGCGATGGTGGGCGTGAAATTTCTTATCATTGATATAGGCCCATCTCGAACTGCCATTTCTTCTCTTTTCCTAACGATATGGCCATATCCTGCCATTATATGCCGGATATGGGAACTCTCCGTACCATTCACTATTCGGGATATGGGCCTATTATCGACGTGGATTGGTGAATGCTTACAGGACGTGCTCTTTTGAATTTGGTAATGGCGAGTTGTCCATGTTTCTTTGCCGGTAAGGGGCGGCGACCGCGTGGCGGCGGTGCAACAAAGGTTGTACCCAGATTCTGCTCGGAAACGATCAAACGAACAGCTATCTGAGCTACTGCAAGACCCTTTCACACCTGTCGTGGGGTGTGCCCGTACAAGTTAGTCTTCAGCCCCAATTTCCTGAAATTTCCAAAGATCGAAACTCGGCGGCACTCCATTCATTGCAATTTCAACGCTCGCTTTGTCTGCATTATGTTACATTCACTGTAGCGTTGCTGTGCATGAGTCGGTTGGACAACTTCCGGTTGTTTGTTTGCCGCCGGGTGATTTTGTGGTTGAGATCTGTGTCGTGCCCATTGGGAAGGGTTGGGCATTGGTGCGTTGTCCCCCGTATCTGTGACGTCCTTCAATGGATTGTCCTTCAATGGAGTGTCCTTCAATGGCGTGCGACCGGCGAAGGCTCGAGAACTTTCTCCCTTCGGGCTGACGGCCCCCGTTCCTGCATTTCACCTGTCACATCAAAAAAGTTTTACCGCGTTATCGCTCATATTCTGAACAATAGTGACGAATCATGCAGAACTGCCCCCATCGACCCCCATCGGGTCGTGCGCCGATTAGCAAAGCGATCGTCAAAGGCACTGTGGGGTGCCAGGATCCCGTCATAGCCCGGTTTGGGCTCCAGGCTGGCTTGCCGTCACCCCCGGCCGTCCTGGACGGGGGCATTGCTGTCCCGCAGCCGCCGCAGTCATACTTGGTCTGCTAGAGGTTGGGCGGACTCCAGCCGCCACGGCTGCGGGATTCTGCAAAGTCGATTTCTCGAGCCGTTGAGCAACCGTTGAGAGCACTCTCAATCAGAGGCGGACCCGCGGCAGGGCCGCCGTGCTGGTCGCCGGTTGTGACGTCCCAGCCCCGTAGTGTGGGAGCCTCTGCCGCGCCCAGGCCGCGGTGAGCAACCCGTCTGGCAGCTGCCAGCCACCCGCATGAGCGCCGCAGTGCGTTGCTGAGGACGGAGCGAAGGGCGCAGTCGAAGTGAGGCGCTCCCAGGCGCATGCCAAAGATTGCGCCTGGCACGGGCAGGGACCCAGTTCCGAGTGAATTGCGTTCCTGGTCCTGGGGCAGAATTGCCCCGAGGGGTTGAGCAAGTCGGATGTTTAGGAGGGCCGTCGCTTGCGGCGCCACGAGGCCGCATCTCGTGGCGACTGGCCCCTTTGCATGTCCATGACGGTGCTGGCGGCAGCAGTGGTAACCTCAGGAGGAGTCTGCGACAGTAGAAAACGTCCGCCTGTACCCGCGTCTTTTTCCTTGAGCATCCCAGCCGTCGCCCCTATCTGGTTGAGGTGTCCGTGGACTGCATGGAGCGGTGCATCGCGATCGGCGACGAATCGCGGACATCATGCGCCGTGTGCATGTAGCCGCACTTATCCCTACGCGCACCAACCCCAGCATCTCATGGGCACGTGTATCTCCACAGATCGCCTGTTCATGCCAATGGCGCGCTGCGCTTGGCCGGCCCCCCACCGACCTGGATGGCACAACCGGCCAAGCTTTTCGCACATCATGCCCCCTGTGTTTGCGGCAATCGCAAATGGCGATTCGCCTTCGCGATCTTGCGGATTGCTCTGTTCCGCGACCTGTTGATCACTGGGAAAAAAAGGACCAAATAACGCGCGTTCAAATGTATGCAAAGTTTACGGGTTTGTGTTATTGTCGTGTTTGTGGCGTGCAGAACGCTGATGAAATGCATGTATATGTGTTCGCAAGAAATGTTATTTGGTCCTTTTTAATTTGGTCCTTTTTTTTGCTAGGGAAGCCATTACAAGGCAGCCCAAGGTGCCTCGTAGCTTCGAAGCGCCACCTCGCCCCCGTCCTCGTGGCTGCGAGCTCTTGCCGCCGACAGCCTTCAGGTGTTAGTAGTTTGGCGCTTGTCTGGCGTTACCATCGCAAGGCTGGTTTCGTCCGCGGGGAGGCAATATCACTTTGATACCAGGGTCATGAATCCTAAGCAGTGCTGACTATAGTTAACTAACGGTCGCCGTGATTGTTGCGCACGACGCAAGAAAGCCCATGAGCAACGGCCAGCCGTTGATCAACGGCGAGCCGTTGATCAACGGCGATCGTGATGGTTGCCAGTGATTTAACGCATACGTTGGATCAAGCTTCAGCACTGCGCAGTGCGGAGTTGCACCAGGGTCCCCGAGAGCAACGCCTACTGCCCACGTGAACCCGTCGCCGCATCTTTGCGGCACGCTCGACGGCAACGCGGGCAATGTGTTCAACACAGTTGGGTGTCGAAGCGCAGGTCAATATCGGTCATTGATGGTGATTTGCATCAAACTCGAATCCCGGCGACGGGAGCGCGCAGCTTTTTCTCGCAATCTGGACACGCTTGATAGACAGTGCGCGAGCAGATGGCCCCGATGGAGATCTCAAGCACGACACCGACGACTTAGTACAGCGGCACGAAGCGCGTATGCCGCGCGGCGGCAGCCCCAGAGTAATTGACGATGTCCGCCTCGAGCTCTGACCTTCGTGCCGCCGCGATGTGACAGCGGCCCCCCTCCCTACATAATCGGCATTCTCGATGCAAGAACAGTCCGCCATGAGCCCCGTGTGGCCCGTATCGTCCGCTCATGGCCGTTCACTATGGCTTGCCCCCTTGGTCGCACGTTGTACTTCTGCTGCCGCCCGACGACACTGTCAAGAGGCGCGCCTGGGTTCATGCCGCGCGCTTCATGCGTTGCGCCTGATGCCATGAGCGCGCCAGCCCACTCTCCTGCCGCTGTCGCTCCTGAGCGGCTCCCGGGGAAGGCGCAGGGCCCTGGGCGGCTGTGGCGTGTGCCGTTGCGCGACCGAGGGTACCCGTAGGCACTCGCAGAAGCCGATTAATGGCGATGCAGGTGATGCGCGGGACGGGGCCGTGGTGGTTGCTGCGGCGGCCAGCAAAGCGTTGAACTTTAACGTCGTTTCTGTCGCTCCAGACAGCACGCCGCGTTAGTGCCTTGCCCAAATGGCTGAGAAAGTTTGCCGGAACAGCGCTGTTTTGCTCCAAGGATGCGCGGAGATGACTGCGCACTCATTAGAACGCTGCGGCACGCGGCGTGGACGCCTCGGTGCTCGGGAAGTAGCCATGCAGTTATTCCGGGCATGGAGGGAGTTCCCGCTGCTGGTGATTTCACTGCTGTTGGGTCGTATTGTGCGCGCCGAGGCTTGACTACTGCCTTACTTAGCACCCCTCTTTTGCATCGACGCCACTGGTCCCCTCTCCATGTCTGTGGTGGATGCAATCCACAATGTAATGCAACCTTCAGTTGGCATTGGCACGCAGTCAATTGCGATTTTTTGAGCAGGCATGGAATGCAGCTGGGGTCAGCCCGGTGCACAACCAACCAATCTTCATATCGGGAGTAGCAGTTTTCCTCGGTGAATGGAATGCGCGTGCCATTATCAGCTGCGCATGCTAATTCCTTCGTGGGGAAATCCTGGCTAGGGTTGCCTTGGTGCTACATCTTATTTTATTGCGTGTATTCTATTCTTCCTTCGTTTCACAGAGATTTGAGGAGGAAGCCATATATGTCTATCTAGACTCACAAAGAGACCGTTCCCTTCCGTGGGTACGTCTGAAGAATTCCGTGACATTTGCAAGAAAGCACGCGCGATCATGCAGTATTCGAAGCTGATGCAGCTTGTAGGAAATCGCAATATCTATTTGTGTACTATCTGTCGCTCGGAGTTGACCTGTCAATTCAAGCTTTACAAATCTTGTGCAAGGTTGTACCAATTCGACACACCACACAGTAATTACTGCTTGGTGCGCCGAATTGGCGTTGCTCGTAAACTAAAGGCAGTTTCGTTAAACAAATGCAAGGTTTTGTAAGGAGGGGAGCTATTTCCGGACTCGCTATCTGCATCTAGCTGCCTTTGGTACGCACCAGTAAAGGCTCAGGGTAACATAGGGTGCACATCACCACACGACATGCAATTTCAAATAAGCACTGGCTACAGTATCTTTGCTCCCAAGATGTCGGATGGTTGCAGCGGCTGAACGGCAATTGGCGAAGTGCTCCAGGTCATGAAGCAGAGGGGGCGTGACTACGGCGGCATTCCGCAGGATGAGATGGAGCAGGGGCTTGCCAGGGTAGACAGTTGCAAGACAGCGGCAAGCACACCAGAAAGCAGGCCGTCACTGTCTCCGCGGCTGGTGGAGAGACGATCCTCTGAAGTTTCAGTCAGCGGCGCCTCCCCTTCTTGCCTTCACTCGGCGTGGAACTGCTGCTTCAAGCCGATCTTCATATGCAAGTTGCGGTTGAGTGCAGCATGCATGCTGTCGGCCTTCATGGTTGCATTTGTGGCCCTTCACGTTCTGAGTCAGGCAGCAACGCAGTCCCCAAACCAGCACCGGTGAGCTGATTGTTTCTTGGCTCAGTTGCGAGCGTCGAGGCTCATTGCATCTGCTTCCCTGAAATGTTACATGCCGACTTGGTTAAACCCTTCAACATGGCTCTGTGTCCACATTGCATAAGAGACAATCAAACGCAACATGAATTGAAATTTTCCGTAGATCTGCAATGCTCTAGCTGTGAACGAGTGACCATTGGGTGGGTACCGCTTTCGCGCAACTCTCCCTTCCTACGCATAAAATTTCTGATGGTGGACAAATCTATTGACACATTGCACAATTTAACAACGCATAAGTTTTTCATGATGTTCTTGCTTAGCTCACCGCAGTCTTTCCTTCTATGGCGTTCCAACCTCGGCATCTTCTATGCAGGCTCGTACTACCAAAAGATCCCGAAGCCAAGTTTGGAGAACAGGCGGTCTCCTCTCTCCGCAAGAAACCGGCCGTGGGGGTTCTGGCAACGCACCACCGAACAGGCACCATGCTGTTTTCATACACGACTGGGGACGTATGCCAAGAGTTTCGTCTGGACTTCCAGCTGCTGGAAGAGGCCGTTTCGCTGTCAAGTCCCAACGAAACAGAGTCGCGCAAATACGTCGCCTTGTACGATTCCCACCATCGCGTCATGGTGGGCATGCATGGATACGCCGAGGACTGCCCTGAAGGCCCTCAGCCGTCCTACTATTGCCATGATTTTGACGTCGACTGCTGGCTGAGCGCGTGCAGCCTGAATAATCAGGAAGAAACGGCACAGGTAGGTGCACGTAAATACCAACCGGTATGCGCGAGCGGCATGCAGCGGGGCATCGCAGGAGGTTGCGCGAGGGACAAGGGGACCATTCTCAAAGTATGGCGTAGTAGCAGTCCGCATGTGCTTGGACGCCAGTATAATGTGCAGTGTAAAAATGCGGATGACGGAACTGCAGACAAACATTGCATATCGTCCACTGCTTCAGAATAATTGTTGACATGTACGTTTCGTCGTAATTTATATACAATGCGCTATACGTTTTCCAAGAATCATTGTATTCGTGGTGATAATGCATTCATTTTGTCAAATAAATTTGATTTTGGGGGCAGCCCGGATGAATCTTTGGCGTTATCCCGTTGGTCTCGAATCTGGAAACGACAATGGTTTCAAATTCCCGTACTGCCTCTTTTCATATTCAATCTGCACAACAATAAACTGTACATCATCAAAACGCGCTGAAGCCATTCACATGGCTCAATCATCTGTCGCAAATATGGACAACGCTTCTTCGCATTTTGGTTTGCTACGTTGAAAATTTTGCTTTCTCCTTCCAACTGCCGACATGCTGTCTTAAATTACATGGCCCGCATCAACAGCTGCTTAGTCATTCGGTTCCCTCTCAATAGTCGCCGAAAGCGCACTGCTAAGGGGTCACGTCAAATACTTCATAACTGCCGGTGTGAAAACATCTGTGCTGAACATCCGACGCATTCATGCCCACGCAGGAGGATCCCCACTTACCTGTTGTTCACGTTGTGAGGAACCCAGTGGACATTCTGGTTTCGTCATACCTGTACCATCGCCGAGGCACCGAGCAGTGGCTGCATGAGCCCAACCCCGCCGCTCTCAGCATCCTACCTGAAGATGTCCAGCAAAAGCATTCGGATTCGCCGCTCTACAAGGTCAGTATCGGGCAACGGTTGATGGTTCAAAACGGCCCAAACGGCGCCGTTCCAGAATGCAAGGGCATGGCCTGCAGCGGCTGCAACCTTGCACAGGCGATTCTCCTGTCGACGTCAGCGGCGACAGAAATTTGGAGCTTTGTGACACGTTGAATGGGACGCAACTCAGTTGTCATTTCATTTGGTGGCCTTAGCGGTATTCTTTCGTACAACATGCTTTCAGGGCAAGCGCATGACTCTTACGTTACCAGTGTCTTGCTGAAAACAAAGCACCATGCGGCCGATGCTTTGCTGGTCCTCGCATTTCCAGCCGGCAATCCTGACTATTGTGTTTCTTTGCTGCGTGCATCAGGCACTGCAGTCGTTGGAAGTGCATCACGGCCTTTTGGTCGAATTTCATTCCGCAGCTGATGACATCTATAGAGGCGTCCGAAACTACAGGGACCTTGAAGGCAAGGCCTGGGCGCTCAACGTGCGATATGAAGACTTGCAGAAGGACTACGATGGGGCAATGGGACAAGTGTACTCCCACCTTGGCCTGTCTCATATGTATGGCCAAGATGAACTATTGCGGGTGAGTGATGCATGTGCCTATCTCTAGATTCTGTGTTGCACAATTTCTAACAACAAGTCTGAGCAGAATTGCTTACAATTGTACGCGGCAGAGCAATCACCGAACTTTGGGAATATGAATTGTACGTCACATATTCCATAATACTTCCAAGCAATACAGCTCAAGTCCGCAGGCGTCAATGCCCAGAGATGCATCATGAGCAGCAATATGACTTGGGAAGAATGTGAACTGCCAATAACCAGTGCCCATTTTATGTGCAGCAACGTGTGGACGACTGACTGTGGGACATTCTCTGCGAAGCATGGACTGCTGGACGCTGAACGCGACCCAATTAACAACAATTCTCTAAGCATCCTGATCCGAATGTGTTCGACGAGTTGTCGCCCACAATTTCACCTGTCCTTCATTTGTACTTTCCCATCCTCACAACCTCGAAGATGTCATTCTGGTCAAGGTGGTATTGATTTTGCTCAATTTTAGAATCAAGAGGAATCTAATAAGAATCAACTTAAAATTGATGCTGATTTGCATTTGGCGCTTCAACTACTGCGAATGCAAAGAATATAATGATATGTCGATGGCATTTCCCAGGTTGCAAGGAAATTTAATTTGAACAAGATGCCAGAGGAAGATCGCCACAAGTACGAGATCGACGCCCACGTTACAGATCGAGAACACACAATCAGAAAGAGCATTAAGGAGAAGATTGAGAACATCGGTGACCTCAGAATAACAATGGAGCGCCTGGCCAACATCACGGGATATGGCATCGGCGTCTTCACATAGTTGTATAACCAAATTCATTTGAGTAAGAGTACAAAGCATGAAGATTCTGCCCATGTACGTGGACTAGAGTGCATCAGTGTGTACTCTACGCACCTGCGAGGGTGCCAATGTGCATGTGCTACACGGATCCGAAACTGAAAACTACAAGACCATCTTTTGCAGTTTGCGGGCACAGAGCAAGTGACAGCTTGGGCATGGGTAACGATTGTGCCAGGGAAGACCTCGACTGTGATGCTGATGGTGCTGCCGCCGTACCTGTGGCAGCCCAGTCTGCGTGTATTGCATGACTCCCAAGCCGCAAAATGTAAGCTGCTGGCGACCGTGTGCAGTTTGCAAGTGTTGAACAACTTGGGGCGAAGTTTCTCATGGACTTGATCCTGATCCTGCATCACACCACTGTGGACTCCGAACACACTTTCTTGATGCTTGCGGTGTGGAATTTCTTCATGAAATAATAGCAGTTATGTCAAAACTCACCCACCCACCCACCGAGTACGCGTTCCTGTACCAGCCCAGAAGCAAAAACGAGTACCATAGACAACAAACATCATGAGCGCTGGCACGCAAACCTTGCTGTGCCAAGAGTGGCCAATTAACATTGATATAATGCCCATGATCGTCGATGTGTGCATTAGCGTTGGGGACAACTAAAAATTCATGTGCATGTGGCAATCGACAATTTGCTTCTGCAGAGCGAAATTCGCGTAAGTGAGCTGCAGAGTGGGCGATCGTGTTGTCTGGCCATGCCACAAGCGCTAGACATGTCCGATGCGGCATGCTGAAGATGAAGTGGCAATGCAACAACAGCCATACAATATGTTTACATACATACACCTGCTGTTTATGGCACCTACCTTGTTCAGATAAATGGTTGGTGGGCCGCGTATATCTTGAGAGACAGAAAATCTTGTGGCTCATGCATGCTGATCAGCAAATTGAAGCTGCCAACAGAGGAATCAATGAGATCAAAAAGGCCAATTAGGTTACTGCAACAGAAGCGCACATCACCTCGTCTGATTTGCAACGAAATGTGGGGCGCATACCACAGTAACTCCAACACACAACCACAGAATTGCCTTCCAAGAGGAGCAACATTCTCCTTGCCACCATGTAGATCGTTGTGCCTATTGGGGTGACTGCTTTGCACAAGGACTTTCACCCTTCCAAGGCGAAACCCTTGAGCACAGAGATCCACACGGTCCCGCATAACAACGCAGCCATGTTTTGCCCCATGGATCAAGATCATGTGGCAATGGGCACGTGTGCATCACCCGGGTGCCACTGACAATGTCATGGGAAGTATGGAGATATCCAGGGGCCACAAAACATGGCTACCTACAGTCAACATTGTGTCAAAATGGCCAGCTGAAGTCAACACAGCTGACCTAGAGAGGAACGACAGATGACACACCATTACTTTCAGACAACCTGGGGACCCACTATGAAGGTACCAACCTGTGCTCCACAATTCCGAAAATGTACATATCAATCTGGTGGTCTCAAAAGTTCCATAGGTAGACTTCTGAGGTGATTTTCTGTCGGGATGCATGAACATTTCAGACCAGAGTTTCAACCAATGGGTGGATAGCCGGATCCTCTTTGGGGCCATCTCTCGGTTGTAGCAACCACGCGAAGCCAAGTTGCAGCAGGCTACCAAAGATAGTGGAGCAAGTAAGGCACATCCAAAGATAGCCCACACAGATAAGATACTACCCCACAGGGCTGCCTCAACATCACAGGAGAAACCACCCCATGCATGCTCTGACATTAGAAATGCTCCCTCGATGCTTTCCTTTCTGAGGGAGACTTGAGTCGTTGCTGTTCCAAGCCACGTGAGTTTTCTGTACGGCGAGGTGCGCACTCCAAGTTTGACTGGGGCTCGCCGACGTTTGGTATCCCTTGTGTCATCCAATGCCCTGAGGACGTGGAATTACGGACAACGAAACACGTGCGACGGGTTATGTCCGTTATGTGCGGAGTATGGCCAGCTACCTGGGGTGCTGGACCTCTAAGTGTACCCACAGATGCCCTGGCAAGGCGCTGTTCAACAGCTTGTCGAGGGAAGTGGGACTACAGTAGTCTACTCAATGATGTTCTGCGAAACTGACGGAAAAAAAGGAGAAAAACGGAGAAAACCTACCGGACTGCCGTGGTAGCGAGCAAATGACCTCCGTGCCGGAAAGGGACAGCAGTTGGGGGCCTTCAGAACGGAGCGTTCTTGAGAAAGGACGTCCTGAGTCGTCGGCTCCAGTTTTGGAGCTGCATCGCCCAGGCTGGTACGCGCAAACCATTTGAGGCTCACATGCTTTTGGTTGACGCATCAATATCAGTACCATATGGTACTGTCGTGGCCGGCAGCACCACGCAAATGTCGGCCGGCGCTGGGCGAGTCCTGCAATCACGGATGCCTTTGGGACTCGAGAGAGTTCGCTAGCCGCCCTGACTTTTGATTCGCAGGGGTGGCATGAGGGCAGCGCGCACATTGGGCGTTGGGCTTGTCCTCTCGGCAGCAACGACCGACTGCTTCCCCATTGCGCCACGACATCCGTCAGTTGTGGCGCCCAACGCCGTTTCCTTGCAGGGCGCTCGCTCAAGAGTTGGCCTCCAGCAAGCCACCGCAGTTAGATCCTGAACTCTTCGTGAGGCAGAGTGCACAGACGCCATCAGCTGCCCTGTTCAACGACACGGCACTGTCGCTTGGCTCTGCGCGGATGGGTTGCGCGCTGGCTGCAGCGCTCCTCCCCACTCCGTGTGTCGAAGCGATTAGACAAACATTGGAACGGGCAAGGCTACGATTTGCTACCACAGCAGCAGCCCCGCCAGAGGCGTGCCCGCCTGCCAGGCGTGACCTGGGCGGAAGGTCGCGGGGATGCCGGAATGTGCGCATGTGGCTTCCAATTTGATGAAATCAGGGATGAGGGCGACAACCCTCAAGATGGAGCATGCAACTTGCAAATGAGGCATGATGAGCCCTGTGCAGACTGACCCTCTTGGCCGCCCAGCTGCGCCTTGCCAAGCAGCACCATGCGCTAGTTGAAAGCGCCATTTTGGCAAGGCCATATGGCGCAAGGTTTTTGCAGTTTTCGAGCAGACAAACCCTCCCGTAATTAACACATGGGAGCGATCCGTCGCGCCTGCGAAAATTCGCAGATACGGCGATAGTTTTAGCATCGCGTTGATTTGTAGACGGATAATCTGTCCAGGAATCAACTGATGGTGGTGTTATCGTCCATCCGTGTCCGGGAACTAGCTAAGATCCATCCACTAATTCGTGGACAGACCGTCTGCATTTCTGCATGTCATTTTAAAACTAAATGGGGACATCACTATGATTATGGTGGCATCAGAATAACTTCCATCAAGATGGCGTCAACCAGCATTTTTACACTAGTTGCCATGTGAGAAGGCGCTTCGCGGTTGTATCACCAGAGCGACGTTTTCTTCTGATCTCGCCCATGTGTTGCACGGCTTCAATGCCGCAGGTCGTTTCTTAGGCGGCTCGAATGTTGTCTCCTGTTTCGCTTTTCACAAATGATGCAAGTCTTGTGCTTCTGCCACGGTCGTGAATAAGCTTGCCACATGCGTTCACTGCATCGTATGTAATCTTCGTATTCATGTTACATACTACACACACTGTATGCACATGTAGTATACACATGTGCACGCTTAAAAATATTTGCGTTTCGCCAACGCAACCACGTTACAGATGTTCAGTGAAATTTTGGAAGCTTGCCGCGAATGTGGGGACCCCCAGTACTGAAGACGTGGTTCTTCCCAATGCAATCATTCCGACCGCCACTCCAAAGCGGTATGGACAGGTCTGGGGATGCCCGGATCCCCTTATGTACCTGACCCTCATCGCCATACTGCAGATTCGTATGTGCAGGCCACAAGAGTTGACACGGGAATACAAAAAACAATAACATTGATACATCAGTAGGAAAGATTTTCCAGGCATACTCGAAATTGCCCATTGTGATTGTTGTAACACGGTGCAAGCCCAGCCAGTCAGCAGCAGCAAGACCTATGTGCAGGGATATGGGCCAACGCTTTCGGTCGCCATTCTTTCCCGCTTGAGAAGAATGGCCACTTTCTGGGCCGCAGGTGAAAATCTGTCAAGAATTGACGAACCAGCGAAGCGCCTTAAAAGACTGCGTCCATGGCAGCAAGCACAGCTTGCTCACATGCTTTCGCAATGCCGCTGCAACACGCCCGTTTCTACTATGTCCTATAATATGAAAAGCGTCACATTTTTATGAGAAAATGCCAGGGATAACTTCATGCTCGATGCTGCGTTGTCTCGACATGTTTGATTTCAACTCCGTGGCCGATGCTACTATGCGCCAACAGCGGCCACACGGCGCCGAACAGAAGGGGGACAAAGTTGCCCTCATGGCATTATTGCTACTCCCTCTGTCCTACATTCAATGAAAAATATATATTTTTTGGGAGGCCGCATTCGTATCGAATATTCGATTACTTTTTCTTCGAAATTGGATAAAGTACCTAACATACATGCATTGGTTGCTGCCCAAAAATCAGACGGAACCGGTAAACACACCGCATTTTGCAATGCTTTGGACCTGCGCTACTCCAATCCAGAAATTGGACCCTTCCAGGGCATCCCCCGCTACCCGGAAATTGGGTACCCGGGTCGGGGATTGCCCGACACACATGCGCTGCCCCTTTTTATGGACTTCAGCGCATTGGAAGGGTACAGCTGTCAGCCTCGCTCAGGCTCTAGCGCAATGGTCGGCACCCATCGCCATGGACAGCCGGTGGAGATGGCGCATGGCTGCCCATCCCGCCATCAGTGATTTGCGGCAGTCGCCGCCATCGTCCACGGCGATGCCAGGACATATCCGGTATCCTGCATTGGCAGCGAGTCTTTTGGCGTCTGGAAATTATCCAACGAACAGCTGCGAGTGGCAAAAGCTCTCCTTTCGTTGCAGATCTTCAATTAATGGCTTGGTTGGTGCACGGAACATCTCAGAAAAAGACGACATCAATCCCACCAAGCACGACCCATGGAGGGTGTGGATGCTCCATCGGAGACATTGATTGGTGTATGGTGGTGTTGTTGCCTTTCGCAAGGGCCACTAGGAAAAAACAGGCCAGATGACACAGTCCTGACACGGTCTGCTCAAAATCGAACTGTGTACTTTCGGCAAATGTGGTCCCCAAAGTACACAGTTAATGCACACATTGACGCAGTTTTAACCGTGCATCCCAGGAAACCGTGTAGTCTACACAGTTGTTTGAGGGTACACGGTTGAAATTGTGTCAATGTGTGTACTAACTGTGTCTTTTTGGGACCACATTTGCCGAAAGTACACAGTTGGATTTTGAGCAGACCGTGTCAGGACTCACTGGTAGAAAACGCCATGTTTGCGATGCCAACTGCGATGCTATTTCGACACAAAATGATGCCATCACAGTGGTTGCGATGGCACAAAAAGTGGCTGTGTGGGCATCAATTTGTGTCAAAATGGCATTGCAAGCATGCTGTTTTCTACTAGTGGACTGTGTCATCTGGCCTATTTTTTCCTAGTGGGCGACGTCAAAAATCTGCTGTAGCAGCATCTCTCAAATCAGCGTGAACAGTGCTCAAAGTGCTCCTTGTGGCCGATGCCCAGGACAGCCGCGTTCGGAGACAGATGACATTCTTCCAAAATCTCTGCGTTAGCCTCAGCAATTTCAGCCACCCAGCCTAAGGCGGCCGCCCCTTGTGCAGAGGCCATGATTGTGAAGTTCGCCGATTTGCGGGTTCTGATACGAAATTGAAATGCTCAAACGCCTGTCAAATCCACGATCTCGATCAACGATATGACAATCAACAATGATCAACAATATCAGTGCAGATTTCATTTACTCGGCCTACGGGCTTCGAGAGGAGGGTTTCCGACCTGCTGCCAAGACGGCAGCCGCAAATATCCATTCTGCGCTGCGGACCGATAGTCGCAAAACGATTTATTCAAGGGGTACTGAGGGTACTGAGTCGGCGCGAGCGTGAGGACTTTGGAGTTGCGACATCAACTGTACTTTTCCCTTCTTTAAAAAATTTGGGAGCATGTTATATATATGTAGGCACTTCTATTGCCAAGGAAAAATAGTCAGTGTGCAATACAAACACGGCCCGCTGGGCAAATTGTTTCATTTGATTCTGTACAGAAGAAGTACTTTAATAGGAGAGCCACTCCACGTGCAAATGCACTTTGGTCTTTCGTTTCAACAGTATTGAAGGAATCCATTTGGTCCTCTACACCTATTTAAAGTTGCGAACACCTCGAAATTCTTCGAAATTCTTCGAAATTCTGATGTGCCAAGGAATGGATATTGATAAATGGCATAACACGTTCCTATGTCGGTACTAGGAAACTCGATGCACGTTCCTACCAATCACAAAGACAGTATTATTGCCAGGCCTTCATCCTGCTAATTTAGCCAGTAAGCTGCAATATTTCTGAACTTCACCAAATCCGGAGCCACTTGTGTACTTTGGCAATCGCAATTACCGAAAGGCCTACGGCATGTCAAAGGAATTACCTGCTGGCAGGCTTGGTTTTTACATTTACGTTTACGTTTTTATTTTAATGTTTTTACGTGCAAAAACGTAAGTTTGCAAAAGTACCTAATTTTGCGGCAATTTTTACGTTTTTACGGCCCCTTGGGATATCCAGGCTACACGATGAACGTTGATTACAATGATCAGTCTTCCGCCGTCTCCAGCACCCGAAACGCAATGTACACCTCGCCCTTGGCAAGGGCGGTGATGGCTTTTAACAAAAACTCTTTTGCTTCCCCTTCCAGGGCGTCTGGCTGCCACTCTTCGGACTCCGTAAGTCTTTATGTACAGTTCTTATGTACACCGGTCAGTTTTTACGTTGCCTTTACGTGTTTTTACGCATTTTTACGTTAAAAAAGGTAAAACCATGTTTATGCGTAAAAATGTAACTACGATTAGATTTTACGGCGTAAACCCCAAGCCTGCCTGTTGAGCAGAATTGGTTAGTTTTCTTGCGTTATGACTCAAGGCAGGCATCACAATTGCTGCATCATATTCAAGGCATGATAAGTGGGTGGCACATATCCCATGCGGAAGTATGCTCTAGCTCCTAGGTAGGACATCTTCAATAGGCACACAGTGTGCCTATTGAAGCTCTTGTAGCTGGTCAGAACAGCTTACTGCACATCCAGGCTGTCATACAACAGAGTAGAGACCCACAAATGATGCTAATCGTGTATTGCACAACTTTGGGGCTGCTGCAGCTGGGGCAGACAGAGCTTTATACTTCATGTTAATGTATCATGCGTGATTAAGAAGATGCTCTCATGCTCGCAACAAATGTCACTATGATCAAGGCCCCAGGCTATACTGGTTGTCTACAATAAATATGAAATTGTATTCGCCAAGCGGAATATATATTTCCCAATTTGCTACTTTAACAAGGAAGCTCCAAGTTCTGTCTTCGACTCCAGGAATGATCTTGGCGCTTCCCCGGAGCAATTCGTCGCCGCGTCTGTTTGATATCGATCAAGTCATGGTCTCTGTGCTATAAATCCGTCGAAAGATGAAATGCTTTGAAATATTGTCGAATAAATATCAGCATAGCTTCAAAAGCGCACCTGCAGTAACTGGTCATTTCATGGAAAATTAAACACTGGAGTAGATCACCTCAGGCTAATTCCCCTGGCCAGTGGATTCGCGCATCATAATGCTTTCATCAATCCAAAATGGATGGTGAACTGCACAAGTCTGAGCTACTACAGAACATCAATTATTGTCAACGATTATTGTGCAGTCCGGGCTTTATTCTATTACGAAGCCATCGTGGTGAAAATGCCACCATACTGTGTTTGACGCCAAAAATGTCAGAACCGTAATGCCGGCGAGGTGCGCTCACGTGAAGGAGACATTGCCCATGCAGCGATTTGCATTTACTGTGTCGTTGAGAGACAGTTTAGGTAGCCATAAGTGTGGCGGGGGTCCTGTAGACCGAAAATGGGTCCTGACTGCATTGACTTCAACTCCCGCATTTCTCCTGGAGCAACTCCCATCATCACCATAGGGGCATGCAACCTGGTCGACACGTCCAATGAAAACGGCAAAGCCGAGGTGTTTGCTGCCTTTCAGAAATAAGTGTGCAGGAAGTGCCGTTGACGAGAACCACAAAGTTAGCTGTCTCCTTTTGCACTTGTTCTATATTGCATAAAAACTACTTCCTCTGTCCGGAATTAAATGAGCACGTTTGTTTGACAGGCCAAATTTACATCACGCACTTATGTGTTCTTTACCAAAATTTGTGAGCATCTAATAAACGTACATCCAATGCTCTGACCAAAGTGTCAAGTCAAAATATTAGGTACTGCGCAAATGGCAGTACTCTGAATCCGCAATATTGGGATGGAACGGTTGGAGAATCTCAAGGTCGGGCTGGCGACCCCCAAAACCGACCCCCGGAGAGGGTGGCCTTGCACCTGACGTTGCGCACCAAGAAATGGATAGCTGCTGCCACCGTTGAAACAGCAGGTCAAAGCCATCCCTAAGACGAGGCAAGATAGTGCAGCCAGACTTAAAACCACCCGATCGTCGATCCCTACCGTGGATTTCCCCATCCAGCATGATGCCCATCTGGAGATTGGAAGTCCGAAAAATCGGCCAAGCTCACGATCGAGGCTCCTTTTAGAAGACTCCGCCAGCACTCACGGGGTGAGCGAGGCTGGCAAAACCACCGTAAAAAGTTTGGAAGGTTTGAGGTGCCAGCCTCCAGCACACGAGCAGAAAGATCGCCAGAAATGGAGGTGGCAGGTGCTCCCTCCACGGTGGCTTTTCAGGGCTGTTCACGACGCTTTGAAAGACGCCACCGTCCAAAACTTCAGATGCCAACCATGCAAGATACTGAAAGGCAATCTGGACAGACACTAGGGACCTCCATCTGCACATCGTAATGCTTCATTGCCAAAAGATTGGCGGGGATTCATTGCTTTTGAGAGGCATGGCTTTGCTCCGGCCATGCCATTGCTGTAAGCCACGACGGAATAGATAGTCTTTAGTGCACGCAGCGATAGCAGGGCGGGTCTCAGGATACCTGAGAACGTATTAGCAAGGATGGATCCCACGCACGCCAATGTGTCGTTGCACAAGATGGGTGGAAATCCAGAAATCGCCGATGGTGACAAACAGATACCGGGGTTGTTTGTGCCGGCGCTCCACAGCGATGGGTGTCGATCGTTGTGCTGGAGCCTGAGTTGCGCATGGTCAACTCTACCTTCACGGTGGTGCGGACTCCGTGGCACTGTAGTCTGACTTTTAATAGAAGAAGACAAGGCTTGACATGATTGCGGCCACTCCATGAAACGCGTTCATTTAATTCCGGACAGAGGAAGTAATATTTAATACCTAATATCCAATATCTCTTATCTAATTTCTATATAGGAAGGGGCGTGTGTCTAGAGAAGTGTGTGTGCATGAATCTGTCGGATTGGAGTGATTTGTGGGCGGGTTGGCATTATCATTACATTTTGGGGATTGTGAAAGCACATGACTGAGCTGATTAGGAATACGTAACGCTATCGCAATAGTCGGTACAAACCTGTATGGTGGATGCATCCAGCTTAAAAACGCATTTGCGCTTTTCGGGTAGTCTCGCTTGCCTCTTCGAATTAAATCAAAGATATTGAGGCACTACTCTTCGCTCGCGAATGCGTGTTGTTTCCCTTCGGAATATTACACAATAGATAATCGGAATATTGCATATAACATTGAAGATCAGAGTTAAATTTCCACACATTTCTTTCTAAATATTGGATTTCATTCACCTAGATGAACATTAATATGAAAGACTCGGAGTCCAGGGCTCCAAGAACGACCTGCGCATGGACAAAGCTGCCGCCTCACATGATACACTAACACCTCCATGGATTTTCCGACATGCGGCAATTATGTACGAGTTTTCATTAAGCAATTTTGGGCGTGTTTAATTGGCTTCTGGCTCTGCTTTTGGTCGCTGAAATGGGCACAGCTTTGAACATCCCAGAGAACGTTCCTCCACCTTGGATATACAAGTGGATCCGCTGACAGTGGGTCAGGCATCGCACTGTCGAAGCTTAACAAGAAGCCCATACACAGCTGCACCGCTTGCTGCGGATATCGACAAAGTCATGAATGCTTCACAGCAGCTCGTTGCGCTTGAGTGGGGACAGCAAAAGCCAGGGATCACAGAAATTTCGAAGAAGCTTCAAATGGCGACAGAGCTGCAAACTGTTGGAAACAGCATCTGCGATCCAGATTCCGGATGGAACGGCCTGATACAAGATCCAGTGATGTGCGCCTCCTGCTTGGGAAATGTTCAGGACGTATGTTCAGCCACTTATGCGCAGAAAGGTCACCGCCAAAATAGTTTTGACATCGGCAGTGAGCGAGCAATTACGCAGAGCTCTCATTTCTACATTTGGCCCTTCCCCCTCAGCGTTCTTGAAGTTCACGGACTTTGTCTTGTCCACCACCCAAGGTTTTCCCTTTCCTGCTTAAACTTTAATTTGATACCACTAGAACTGAGAATGGTAAGTACAATAAAACAGACCCCAGGTTCAAGATTCGAGTTGGTATACAGCACTATACTGCGTTTTCTAAGCAACTCTGATGTTCCAGAAGGTGCTCGGTGCTGCCTCACAGTGACAGCAGTTAGGTGCTACCAAATTTCGGACTATGTGCAAAAGCTAAACGTTGAACGTTCAATGTGAAAGTCGAACGTGTTCCCCAAGATCGCTGTGACAGCGATCACCAAAACCAAGATCACGTAAACTTTAGATCGCTTTCTTTTAGCTTGTGCTAAAACGACTGCAAGAATTTGATTGCAATTGAACGAAAGCGATTGGACCGCGTTTGGAATGCCAGCAGTGCGAGGCAGGCGAACTAGCGAATACAACGACCATCGCAGCACAGAACAAAGTTCCCATGAGCGTCTGGTTCAATTGCATAAAGACTCAGCGAATTCATTCGACCACGCCGAAATGTTTCCTGCAGGCGGCAGCGGCTGTCCCCTCTTGGAGACCTGCTCCCCTGGGGACAGGATCGCAAGTGGCAGTCCCGGATACGACAAGGTGCTGGGAATCGTGTTATTTGGCGAGATGGACAAATGTGGCGAGTATCGAGGCCCAGTGCATTCACACGAGTTGCGATGTTTTTCACTGGATCGACGAGACGATGCCAGTGAGAGATTCGCGCGGCACCTGCTTTCGCGAACTTCTTGGTTTGAACGTCAATTTCCACTGCTGAGATTAATTGGATAATATACTTCCTTTTACAAGTGCCGATCGCGATGTTGCTACAATTTGATTTCAAGCTGACACCTGATACCCTGCCCTTGAGGTCTGCAGCAGCCCATGCATGGCGTGCTTGTCTCGTTGCCTGTTGTTTGGATGCCGCGGGGATTGAAAATTATGTGAGACGGCAATGCTCTCTCAGCCAATACGGGAAAGGGATCAAATACAAATTGCTGATACTTGCAGCCGATTTGTTGCATTACTCATTTCCAAAAAATATAATGAAATCGCGCAGAAAACATCACACTGATGCGCATGTATGTGTTGCAAATCAGGATGCAATGAGCTTCTGGGCCAGGCTTGTCATTTACACCGTAAAGCTGATCATATTTACGTTTTGCGCGTAAAAGGACGTAAAAATATGTAAATACTTCGTCGTCCAAGATTAACTGTCTTCTGTGATTTTGGGGCGTTTCTTCTCCATCATAAGCACATCAGTCTTCAGTCAAATTCCACTCAAAGTTGAGCTTGTAAGTTTGCAGTATATTATCGAAATCTCATGTCAATCCTTTAAGTACTGATATTTTGGGAGTATTTTGTATAAAAGTGTTTCCACCTATTAGGCCTCGATGTCTGGGGTCAACAATTACAAAAATTTGCCTTTCGCCTAACGCTCTAAGGGCTTCTGTCCCACTTTTCTTCTTGAAAAACGATAGCTTAAGTTTTATGAAACCCAATATTTCCGATTTTGAACTTGTTTTGTGATTTTGAGGCTGTCCTTGTAGCGAAATTTCTCTTTGAAATAGACCACAATTAATCGTGGACATAGAAAGTACAACTTAACTACTGCTCCGTGTACATAGAAACAGTACGCACATAATTAGGGACTCCTGAATAGGGAGTCAGGGGATTGGCGCGTTGGAATTGGCAGACAACGAACATTTCTTCCATGTGGTCGTCACCGTTGCCGAGGGCGAGGTGGACGCTGTGTTGCGGGTGCTCGAGGGCACGGAGGACTGCACATGGTACGCGACTTTCATCGTGGGACCTGGGTGTCACAACGAGTTGCGAAAATGTGAATATCCCAGCATGTGTCCTGAAGCTCGCAATCGTGGAACAATATGCAGGTGGACTAGCGCGATCGACGTGCGCCAAGCGGCATTCGATTCACCATAATTTTCGAGGGAACAATCATGCACTGGCTCCTTCCAGGAACATTTCAAGCCAACAACAAAGACTGAATTGAGGCGTAACTGCTCTTGGGCTTCAATTTCTGCTGCAGGAAGCAAAAATGAAGCCAGCAAACAACATTTGAATTCCCTCCCATAGCAATGATATTCAGTTGATATCATTGGCTGATATTATCAACTAATACCACTGTCTCAAACTTACAAGACAAGAAAATCCATGCATGCTTTGACAGCGGTGCTGCTACCCACTATGCCCCACACTACTCGCAAGACTGGAACAATTGCAAGTCATAACCCGACAATCTCCAAGAGAGCATGGCACAAGTCGTTGTCCGTGGGAGACACAACAGAGGCAAGGATACCATATGTTTTACATGCACAGAGTGGAAAGGCAGCAGGATATAGCACCCAATGGTGGCAATGGTGGATTTTGGTGCTTGCAGCCCCAGGGATTGCAGTGATACCCCAGCACAAACGCCTTAGTGCCCAGACTCCAGTTTAATGCAATCGAAGAACGACCTGACGCGGTGAAGCGCTGCACGGTCTGACCATGATACCGTGAGGCTCAGGCTTCTGCCATTCAGCTGTGCGATGAGGGTCAATTTGGGATGGCAAATATGTAATGTAAAACTACTTCCTCCATCCAGAATTAATTGTCCTACATAAATTTGGTGCCTTACTTTACTATGATAGATATTTCATTTCTCATGCAAATCTTTTGCAAAGCTGTGCTTATGTCTTAAAAGTATGCAGTCAAACTTTCAATTCAATCCGCTGAGTATTGCGGATTTGGCAGCACTTTGTAGCAAGGGTCGTGCAGCCAGAAACCACCAGTTTTTCTTTACCCATTTTCGCTGTTTTGAGGAGCACGCCTTTGCGGCAGTGCTACAGAGCCGCACGGGCAAAACTATCCATGCCGTTTGGAAAGAAGATCGTGGAGGTGCTTGCAAAGGAAAAGGGCAACAGAAAATGCGTCCTGGAAGTCTTGATCGTGGAAGTCACCGTGTCCTGCACCTGCAATTCAAGCTCGATTGGCCAAATCAGATGTGCCCATCGGGTCCAGATTTCTGGACCACGACTTTTGGACCTCCAACTCCACTATGAGGGATACCACAGGAGACCTCCCAAATTCATCGCAGACCCTTAGGAATGTGGTGACCGTCACCCCATTCAGTGGTGGACAATTAGGGGGCAATTAGACAGTGGCCCTCCTGGACTGGAATGGTACATCGACCATTTTTCAGCACTTGAAGGGCTTGAACTTGAGAAGGATAGCTAGAATGGGAAACGCACTTGCAAGGCTGCGATGGATTGTGGATTGTACGCAAGAGTTGGAAGATCGTGGTAATTTGTGGGGTGGGTAGGCTGCGCACAAAAGCAACGATTCAAGCCTCAATCGGGGCAGATTGTCCAAGCAAGTATACTACATAACTTTGGAAAAATAGCTTGCGCATATCCCAAGCTTGAATGCTTTGGACCCTAGCGTTGTCCGCTTGCTTTGCATCTGCACATCAAAGATCGACGATGGCCAAGATTTCGAAAATTATCAAAACTACGACAATGGCCTTCAACTATGGGACCCAGACACGCTTGAGCGTGTTTGGCAAGCGCTGTTCCACGTAAGGGATGCGGCCCTTCACTGCAAAGACGGCAACGGCTTGTCCTTGGCACACCTAGGACAGGAGTGACCCCAAAACGTGCGGGTCACTGGCAGATGTAGAATCAGCACACATATTTTTTTGACGAATTTCAGCCAATTTCGGGAGCCCGCCAGAGGTGGTGGGACTAACTTTTTTCCTTGAAAATTGGTAGTTAAGTGTTTTGCAACCCAACATTTCCGATTCTGATGCTTTTTGTAAATTTAAGGTGCCCTTTGTAAAGAATTTGGTCTCTCAAAAGAGGACACTTAATCCAGACGGAGGAAGTATGTAAGAGCAGCACTGAAAGAAAACAGAAAATCGATTGTCATTTTAGATTTGATCAGATGGACCTTGCTATGGTTTCTATCTTTGTAGTGCTTTCAGTGACCTTCCGGAAGGAGCCACATCAATTTGGATGCAGCAGGGAGACCGACATGACATCACGACTGGAATTCACCGGTGTGTGGCATTTTTGGGTGTGCAATTGGTCTAGGAATGTGAAAGTGCACTTGGTCCATTATGTGCGAGGGATCGTATCAGTGGTGTGTGGCGCATAGCCAAGTGCGCACTTGGCATGCCTCAGCCACTGCCACTGTTGATGGCGCCCAGCATCTCTGGCAAAGCGCAGTTCGCACCTGTGCAGGTCATTAACTAGTCGAGGGAAATAGCACCGCAGCAGTCTACACTTTTGATTGTCTGCAGGCTGCCCGGCTGCAGTGTGCAAACGACCATGTATGCCAACTGTCCTGAAACTTAGAGCCTTGCACGTCAGATATGCGTGCACTGCTCGCCCACCTACATTTCCAGTCCACTTGGATGGCCCTGACCAGGAGGCGCAGGACGGCAGGTAGCACACCACTCGCGCGGGAAAACGGGGTGAACACATGACGCCACGTTCCCTGTGAAGCCAGTGAGCAACGAGCCGCCCGAACTTCAGTCATCACACGGGTCAGCCCGACATGGAGAAGTAGAGCAGCATCCGAATGGGGTTGGGGCCAGGGGTATGGGCCCGTGATAGATTCGGCAATCGCGGAAGGGGCCCTTCCGCAAATGGACAGCAGCTTGCGGGAGTTGGGAGCGGAACGAACGGAGTGCTGTTGAACAAGGCGCTGCTGATTCTTGCGCTGCAGTGTCATCACTGTTGTGCCCAGGCCGGTGCGCCGGAGACCCCGGCGCTCGCAGCCCAGTTGGTCAAATCGCATGGGGTGAGGCTCCCCGCACAAGCCCGTGCGCCGCCGGGCGAGTAACGCATCGCGGATGCCTGCTCGCTGCCTTGGCGCTTGTGGCCGCCCTGACTTGCAGAGACATTCTGCCGATCCGCAGGTGGGTCATGAGCGCAGCCCAGGTGCTGGTGGTCGGGCTCTTCCTCCTGGGGCCCGCGGCCGACTGCTTCCCCTTGGCTCCACAGCGTCCGGAAGGTGAGCCGCACGACGCTGTTTCCCTGCAGGCCGCTTGCTCGAGGGCGGTGTGATGCGAACCCTCTCAGGCTCCCGGCGATGGGACGGGGGTGTGATGGCGACCCCCAGCTCTGCAAAAGGGGGCGCACCCAATCGGGTGGGCCACAGAAAACTTCTGCTTCTCCAAGTCGAAATCGGCCTCAGGCCCTGTGCTCCTCAGCGCAGCGTGTTGCCAGCGAGCGCCCTCCCCTCCCACTCAATACAGCAAGGTTCCCTGCCCGCTGACCTGCAGCCCCGACCCCTCACAGTTGAGAATGATGCTGAAACAATGCAATTGTTGGCTCAGCCCGGGTTGGAGCACCGGGCACTCCCGCTGCAAACTGGGCATGATGTTATATTACGTAGCACGTACTGCGGCACTCATTGCGTAGCACGTCAGGTTCCTACAGAAGCCCGCGCGCGTAGTAAGAATCGGCCAAAATATGCGGTTTGGAACCGTGTAAAATCGTGCAAAACCATGCCAAAACGTGTGAAAATCATGTGCACTCACTCAATCATTGCTACACGGTTTCGTCCCATATTCATGCAATAAATACAACAGGAAGCACGATGTAACACGATTTTTACTCAATTTCTATCAATTTACACGATTTTCAAAGTTAACAATTTTAAAAACCGTGTATTTTTGCCCTGTTTTTCGTCAGTGACGACGACTTGCGTCACCAACCACCCCCGATTTACCAAGTGCACATTCCTGTCATGTCAACTGTCGATCATCAGTTTATGATTCACTGGGCCGGCAATTATAAGGCACAGATCACCAGAGGCCGTTTACCAGATCACCACCAAGCAACTATCATCAACTGCCGAAGTATATGCTGCTCTAGACTGCCAGGCGGCCAGCGCTTCACTCGCCACCCTGTCCCGTGGACGTGAGCCCATCGACGGCAAACCGCCAGTACCCGCATGTCTGGCATGGGTGCAATCGTGGGCAGCGCACGCAATGCCCACAGGGTACGCATATTGAGAATGTACCGCAGTCCTGCCACGATAACGGGGGGGCTTGTTGTTTGCGTTTAGGGAACCGTAATGGCGATTTCGTATATGCAAATGTGTGCACAATGCGCATGTGATACGGACCACATAACGTATGAGAATATATTGACGCCTATGCTTATGCGTATATATGCATTACTTGTGCCTGGTTGCGCTATATAAACGCAACCATGTCACCAATTGATGCCGACACTTTGTGAAGTGCCGGCTCCTCGAGCGCCCCCAGCGCCTTGCCCCATTTGAAAAAAGGCAGCAGCATCCTCGAACAAAGGATGCTCTCCCAGCCTATCGCTTCCGGTTGTCGTTCTAGAGTGACAGTTCCATGTCTGTAGGTCCCAAGGCTTCCTGATGCGCTGAAACGCTCGCACTATACACAAGCGGCGTGTGCATTCGTCTAAACTTGTAAAAAGAGCACGTTCACACATAAATCCGGAGATACACAGAAAATTGGTCATCAAATCACAAGCCCGTTCCCCAGGAAAGAGGCACCGGGAATTTCTAATTGTCATCTCACACCTTGTCTTTGTGACTCTGATGTATGGGCGATTCCATTAAGAGGTCTTTGATGAGGGCAGGCAGTGCTTCGGCACCGCAGCAGACCTGATTACTGCACCCTCTGCGGACAATGCAAGACCTGCGCTCCCAATACAGGAAGCATATTCCTGAGCCCGCAGCAGCTCTTGTGTTTTGAATTCAAAATCGCCGTGTCTGCGTCAATCTCCAGCGCTCGCATTGTTCTTACGCCAAATTTGCCATTTTGAAGCTCAAATTAGAAACTTGGAAGCAGTGTCTATGGCTTTCCTTCCAAGGATTAAAGCCGCCTCATGCATATCCGGAACGGACCAATGCAGCAACACCGTAGAGAAATTTGCATCATGCCATTTTCACGTCAGCAGCCGCAATACTTACGTGTGGTGATTTGTACCACCACTTTCGAATGTCGTTATTGCAGACTTGCCAATCGTGACACTGTTTCTTTGTGGCAGGTTCACGTTTGTCAAGAAAAAGCCTGTCAACGAGGCGGCTTGAACAGACTCCATTCATTGCCGTAAGTACAGTCTTACCGTCTGCGCGGTTTTCGTAATGTTGCTGCACAAATCTCCTGCATATCATATCTGCCGAAAAGATCCCAAGGCGTTGTCTTACCACACACAATGCCAGGAAAATTCTTGCAAGCACTGCGTGCGGTTCCATAATATTCTGATCTGATATCAGATCAGAATCATCAACGGGATCATGATCCGGCTGGCCATTGCATTGAGCCCAACGAAAGATCATAAAGCTGCAGACGAGCTGGAGTATTTCGCGTCTTGTCTCTTCTGCAGCCATCACAAAGCAATAGAGGGCCACAAAAAAATTGTGAGGGGAAATCGTTGATGCTCCCTTCCGCCAACAAGAAAACGTGGGTTCCAGCAAATTCGATACCGTATCAGAATCGCAAGGGAAATGCACAATTGTCTATAGCCAAGTACGGTTAACGTAATTGATTTTGGTCAATGCAGCCCCAAATGATCATAGCTTCGTCACTTTGGGATTGACCGGAGACAGCTTGATTCTGAAACGATGCAAAAAAATACGGAATGAATGTGGCCCAGATGCAGTTTTCCGCGTTCAACCCATAGAAAACGATACCAGTATGTTGAATGCGATGTGTGTGCGCACACAGGGAGGGGAAATTGCGCCGTGTGGGCGTTTTCCATATATGGTGTCGTTGCGTGACAGATCTGGTATCCACAAGTGCGGTGGGGTGCTTGTGCACGAGAACTGGGTCCTAACGGCCGCCCATTGCATCGACCCCGCCTCAACCATTTCTGCTGGAGCAACTCCCATAATTGCCATAGGAGCATGCAACCTGGATGACACGTCGAATGAAAATGGCAGAGTGGAGGTGCGTCCTTCAAACGATGAGTAAACATGGCATGCAGATGGAGATGCTCTGTTCCCAAGGACATACCAGCTCACTCGCAGTCCACACCTATGACAGCTTCAATAGATGACTCGGACTTTCTAAGATCGAGTTCAGCATTGCGCGACTCCCCGTCGGTCTCTAGACTACCCGAACTTTTGCGTGCCTTGTTGTGTCGTAAACTGCAGAAGTGTTACTAGATAAGGAGAGCATCTGCGCAATCCCACAGATCGCGTGTGTTCTGCTTAACCGCAAACGCATTTTCACTGCATGTGCTGTTTTTTCAAGGACACATGGAGGAACGGTAGCTACCGGAATCGGTGGGTACTTTTATGCATCATGTGCTCTGCTCCGTTGACCACTTTGCCATTTTGAAACTTAATATCGCTTTAACGGGGTCCGATACAGTTTTCTCAATGAGCGTCTCTCATTCTTGTTCGCTGGGCATCGCGTCAGAGAATCGGCTTCAGCCAAAGACTTGAATCTTACCCTCTCGGGTGGGTTCACTTCAAATTGTGCATGTTGCTGCGAGGGAGAAATCCATGGCTATTCAGTCGCAATCCTGCACCTTGAATGTAGACCGCTTTCCTTCCATTTGAGGTGATTGGAAATTAGCTCATGAAAGTCGTCAGTTCTTTGCACACACCAGCAATGCCATTGAAACGTTCATTGGCTAATTTTTACAAATTAATGAATTTACAACTATAGAATTGAGACCTTCCGCACTTTGACATTTCAGCTTTGCGACTTTCACAACGTGTCCATTTCACAGACTGTTACATTGTTGTGCTCTGCATAGTTGCACGGCCGAAATAGGGATCTGGCTAAGTTCGTATGGTGCCAAATGCCGGTTTTCCGCCGCAACGACTCGTGCATCTGGGACTTCTAAATGTCGCGAGCAGTCCAGAGGCCCTCGCGTTGTGGCTGGGCCTGCTCCCCAATTTTAGGCGTTGCGTCTTACTGTTGATCTTCAAAAACAGTCCAACGCTAAGTTGTGACGAGGAGCTGCTGAATATGCTACGGTAGTTCACTAAAGTGTAGGGTCGAAACATCCGCAGAAACCCATTCAATATGATGAAACTGGATAGTAGCGACGCATACCTGATGGGTCAGAGGTCGATTTGTACAGTCGAAAGTACTGGAGACATTCCTAGTTACATTGCGTTCCAATGGATGGCTAGTTCCAATGGCTCTGAAATGTGGCAGATAGGCAGAGGTTCTTCTTAAAGAGCATTCATTAATTCTGAACGAATTTGACTCTTTTGGTGCGCATGGACATGGCGCCAGATTCTAACATCGCAGAAAACGATCATCCATGAGGCTTACACAAACGGCTCCGTCGAGAATGGGTCAGACATCGCTTTGCTGAAGCTCAGCGGAGCATCGACGCACCCACCAATCACCCTTCCCACAGATATCGACACAAGCACGACGGGAGCCCGGAGGCTTGTGGCGCTGGGATGGGGAGAGCAAGATGCCAGGAGCAAGCAAAATCATGCGGAACTAAAAATTGCGTCAGCGATTCAAATGGTGGCGAACAATCATTGCAACTACTCATGGAATGGCACCATCCAAGATTCAATGTTGTGCGCCTGCGGCTTGGGGAATGGCCAAGACGTCTGCAGAGGTAATTGTTTCTTTCAAGAGCTACAAAATAGAGGTTTTTTAGAGGTAATAAGGCGCTCTTTACATCCCTGTTTGCGTTCTTTGCACCAAATATTTAATCTGCTAGTTTGCACACGTATACGTCCTGCATGGAAATGTATATGTTGCTTGGGGCACAGTTCTGAAGCTTTGATATGCGTGCTCGTTGTTGACTTGCAACGCCAGTTCAAGTGTGGCGCTAGATTGGAACATATAAGGCATTTGTGCAATGCTGTGGGTATCTCCAACGCCATAATTTTATCGAACCATCAGCAAATTCCAATCCACATCAATAGCGCAATCGAGGGATTCATTTTCCAAATGGTGCGGTATGTGCATATGCTGGAAATGTCCGCTCTCCGAGTCACATAATCATCCTGAAGACAAAAGAACTGCTATTTTATATGGGTCTCTGAAATTCCTGTTGTCCCGGTGCTTCTGAATTCAGAACATATGCCTTCGAAGGCATGCACTTTCATTCCACCTTCCTGTTCTCGTCAACTTGTTTCCGCTGGGCGATTACCAAAGCAATCGGAGAACTTCATGCAATGGGAAAGGTTTTAAGGCAACAAATCCTAGAGAACACCAGATGAGCATGAAGTTATTAACCCATAGGAAAATTCATCCAAAATGGAGTTATCTACGACATCATAAATCTGTCTTCCAATCAATATAGTGCACAGAGAATAGGCAAGGATATGAACAACCATCGCAATCTAAACGGATCCAGGAAGTTTTAGTATCGCAGCCGATAGCACGCCCTAAATTTCTGCCCCTAGGCGATGGCTTGCCTGCATGAATTCATGTTGTCAGTATGCTTCAGCGAAAGACAAGAAGGATAGGGCTGGAATCGCTTGGAGTCGATTTCTAATTGCAATTATACTGATTGATTATGCCCTGAATTCATGGAAAGGCACACATGCGCATCTTAAACCTTCACCGACTGGCAATGTCTGGCTTTTTTCCCCCTCTTACTTGCAATCTCAAGAATCACATGTCAGTGATGCCTCACAGGTGACAGCGGTGGTCCTCTCATTGAGGCCTATGAACCGAAAGGGAACATTGCAGAGGGGGGACCCGAACTTGATAAGTTGTTGGGTATCGTGTCATTCGGGGATATGAGCGGGTGTGGGGAAGCATCAAAGCCAAGTGTATTCACAAGAGTTGCGAGTTTCCGCGGTTGGATTGATGATACTATATTGGTGAGTTGCTAAGCTCATTCTCTTTGAATGTTATGGGCGAGCTACCACAGTCGTGAAATTGGACAGCACAGCTTTCCCACGGGCTTAAATTCATCGTGTATACCGTTCAACTCCTGGGTCTTACAATATCTCGGTCAGAAGGTTGTCCTTGGAGCGTTTTTGACCCATGCAAGGCCAGGCATTGTGATTGCGTAGATATCTGTTATTATCAAGCGTGTTGAAGACAACTTCTGTAGTGGGAGGTACTTTGAAGCTACGAAAACTATTTAGCATAGCCATTCTATCCTGGCAAACGTGGACACAAAATACACATACGTGCATTTCATGCTCGAGGGTAGAAGTAGTAAAAAATTGTCGCAGGGGTGAAATTGGATGGCACACTTTTGCGTCCATTCGATATATGTTCAGCTTTCCAGGGATGCAAAGTCCTTGGTGCAGGTGGCAGACCATATGATACTGAAGTAAGTGTCGCTCCCACATGGTGCAATGCTTGAGGTGGAATATAGCACTATTCTTGCAACTGAGGTTTGAGCCAAGACATTCTACTTGTTCTGCACTTTTGCAGAGCGGATGCTCCACATTAAGACGTTGAAATGCCCACATAATGCGGAGATGCAAGCTTCCGAATGTGGAGACATTTAAAAAGTGCTTGTAGGTGGCTCGTACTTCTGATGCTTGGACGTGGTTTGCAATTTCGAAAGCGCTTGAAGGTGGTTCGCAACTGCCATACACCAGTCTGATTAAAAGTGCAATGTGCAATCTAGGCTCAGCAGGCGCCTGGAGCCCCCCTGACGCATGCCCCCGCTACCCCTCCCGTCCCTCCTCCCCCCACCTCTCCCCCACTGCCCCTCTCTTCGGCTCCAGCGCCCCTATCACTACCCCCATCTCCATCTGCGCTGCGAAGTCAGGAGCAACTCAATACAGTGAGTGCCTTTGTTTCACCTGATTTAACATCTGGGTGAGGGGGGTGACGTGGGTGTGGTGGGGGAATCCCAGCATCTGTTGTCTAGATTTAAAAACGACTCATATGTAAAATATCGGCCCAAATACACGGTTTCGAACTGTGATGAAACGTGCCACACTGTGTAGAAGTCACTTACACTCGCTCAATCGCTATTGCACGGGTTGGTCCCATTTTGATACCATAAATAAACAATAAAAACACGGTTTAATACGATTTAACACGATTTTTATACCGTTTTCAATGGTGTTGCACAGGACATGATTTTAAGAACCGTGTATTTTGGCCGGTTTTCTTACCAATGACAGGGTATCTTTTTCGACACCTCTTTAAACTTATGATGCACAAAAATCTACATCAACATTAGGTGATGTAGTAGCCCTTTGTGTTTTTAGCAAATGTGTGGTCATACAATTTTCAACTCCTCACTGGACAAGTAAGCGAAATGCAGCGCGCCCGCCTCATAAAGGAAATGCCGAACGTACATGAAAAATGTTTCTGTTTTCTGCCATTAATCAATGGCATTCCCCGTGGTGGGTTGTTGTTCCATGGAGTTGCATTTATAAAGGCATCTGGTGAAAAATATTTAACCGACTTCAGTTGATAAATTTCTTATGTAGTTCAACATTCGATTGAACAAATAGACTCACCGATGTTGATGGGCCACAGGAGCTGATGCGGGAGGCTAGGAGGAAGACAAGCTCCTTAACGGAAGTCACTGTAAACGACCTACTTGCCCAAGGAGCGGATCCCAACGCATGCTGCCTCCCCACTGAACCGCAAAAGGGATGTCCCGTGCTCCATGCTGCAGCACACACGCCCAATGCCATTGTCGCACTTGCCATATTGGAAGCTGGTGCCAATCCACATGCAACCTGCAGAGATGGATGGACGGCGCTGCACATTGCATCAGTTAGCAATTCTGTCGATGTGGGAATGCTCATCATCGATTTTGGAGGCAAAGTTGACGCGAGGAACAAGCTCCAGGAAACACCCCTCCATTGGGCGGCAGATCGCGGCAATGTAGGAATATCACGGTTGCTAATTGATTCAGGCGCCAACGTCGATTCCAAGAAAAAGGGCGGATTCACACCTCTACATTTGGCTGCATTTAGGGGACATGTTGCTCTAGCTGAATTGCTACTGGAAAGAGGCGCAAACCGAACGGCACTAAACGATGATGGAAATGCGCCAGGCGATGTCATTTGTGCAGATGAACTTGGTTGTCCCATGTCGAAAACAAAAGTTCTAGAAGATCTTCTACTTTGAGGACACGCCATCACGCAACATCAGTACTTTTTGCTTTCTTCCGTGAATGGTGGATAGTGTACGATTCATCTGTTGTCGATCATTTTGTATTGCGCAAATGAATGATTTACATCACATGGGGATAAATGAACTGTGCACATGTGAGAATTGTGTTTCTGCCTCATCGGTCTCTTACACGCATGCACGCATGCACGCACCAAGATTGTGGCTACGTTTTGGGGCAGAATGCAAATCCCCATCCTCCTCCCGCGAGACATGTACATATCAGTAGATTAATGAAGGACTAGATAGATGTGCATCCAAGTTATTCGCTTTGCGAATTGATGCAACTTTGGAGAACTTGGCGTGCATCGATTCCCACATAGTCTCCAAATAGAAGGAGAGGAATTTGGTTTGCATCCAGGACAGCTCAAAAGACAAAAGCCCATCCACATCGCAATCAAAAAGGGGTGGTCGTCAGGTATGGCTTTCAATAACAGCGGGTCTATAGTAGGAGATCTAGGACAGAGGAGAGCATCAACATCCCCCAAGTTGGGGACCGTGATTTGGTCACTGAATCCTCGGTTGAATGTGGAATGCCCTCGTATTACACTGAAGGGGAGGAAGCTTGGTGGGGATCGGCGGGTTTCTGGCATGAACACTCCTAGCTTGCGATGAATCAACATCTCCCCTGAGGAGATCCAATGGAGTTGTAGGAGCCACATGGCAACGGCCAGCTTTGAGCCAAAAAAACGGCTTCCACCTCCCTATATGCCATCATGAACATCGTGGGGTGTGCTAGCAACGACCAAATTGGATTCACCCAATTGGCCTCGCTGCTCTAGTTCTATTGAAATGTGCCCACCCTTGAGGTGTGGGGCTTGTGATGACTGCAGTTGAAGGCGGGGTAGAGGGAATTTTGTAGGGAAGCAAAACGATTGACTGTGCAGGCTCCAAACTTCCATGCAATCGCCTAGAAGGGGAAAGAATTGGGTTGATAACCCTCCCCACCCTTGACCCATGACCATTGATTTAGGATAGTGTTGAACTTGGATGAGATATATACCAGATCAACCAACATGCCCCAGGTTGAGCAAATCCACTACATTTGGTGGAGCGGCTATTGAAGTTGATCGGATCCTATTGCCATGCCACATACTTCCTCTGTCCGGAATTAATTGTCCTCTATTTGAGAGACAAAATTCGTTATAAAAGACACCTTAAATTTACCAAAGAACATCATAATCGGAAAGGTTGGGCTGCAAAACCCTTAACCACCAATTTTCAAGAAAAAATAATCAGTCCCACTCCCTCTGGATAGCCCCCCAAATTGGTCGAAAATCGTCCAAAAAGTGTGCGTGCAGATTCCGCATCCGCTAGAGATCCGCACGTTTCTGGGTCACCCCCGTCCTTGGTGCGCCAAAGATTAAGCCGTTGTTGTCTTTGCGGTGAAGGGTGGTGTCCCTTACATGGAATAGCGCTTGCCAAACACGTGCGAGCGTGTTTGGATCCCCATCGTGGAAAACCATCGATGTAGTTTTGACGATTAAAATCACTTTCGTGCAAAATGTCGGTAAGGGGGTTATGGAAAACAACAAAACATGCATTTTGTGCACAAGCAAAATGCAAGAAAAACACCACAACAACGAACTTACGCACAAACAGAGCATTTTTTGGGTCACCCAACGGACAAGAAAACCACAATATTATGCACAAAAAAAGGCGTACCTTTGCGTGCGCCGTGCGCGCAAACACAAGCAAACATTGCTGGGCCTAGTGCGTCAATGCACGGGGTCGGTGGGTGGGGTGGGGGGGTGGGGGGGGAAGCAGAACCCGTGTTGTACATGTTTTTTTTGCAAAAACTTTCTTAATCTTGTGATATAAAGCATGAGAACTGGTGTTTTAAAGGCGTTCATACTCTTATTTTTTAGTGCACTCAGAAATGGCGATGTTGCACACAATTTTCCTTGTTTTCTGATGGACAATCTTGAGCACAACCATTTTGCCCAAAAAAACACATAATCGCGATGTTGCACACAAGTGCACCTTTTCGGACCTTACCGACATTTTGCACGAAAGCTAGTTAAATGTTGTTTTTGTCATGTTGCATACTGCTGCATGCAAGGGCCATATAACTGCCCACACAACAACCTGTAATTCCGTTCTTCTCTACTCACACCCAGCTGCTGCACCCATAAGTTGTACGGTGTCATGCACCCAAAATGTCGTTAGTGAGCCAATAACACAATTAGTGTGCAATATCTTGATTTCCAAGCAAATTGTAAAAACTATTGTGTTCAATATGTGCAATCGACCCATAATGCAATAGACATGCTCAAGATCAGAAAAAAACATGTTTTGAAGTTGCGCAACATTACCATTTCTACACTTGTGTAATATCCACTAACGACATTTTGCACGAAAGGGTGTTATTTGAATGTACCCGTATTGATAGTGTCTCGTCTGCTTATATGATATCAATGGTTTTTGAGTATTGTAGCTAGAATTGGCTATAACTCCCTTACCACTAACCCGTTTAAGGCGAGACAAAGACCTATGGGTAGCTAACAGCCTCCTCTATCAGATTTAAATACAATTTTAAGTTTAATTTTAAGTACCAGCTGCCCCCTAGTAGTTACTACCCACCCCCTAGGGCATCCGTAGCTAGTGTGCCTGCAAAAAGCACCACATCAGGATTGAAGGGACATCCCTCACAACATTGAATACTGACCCAGGCTTCCAAATCTAAATATGCCTATGGTGGCAATCGAAGGCGGTTCCACCAAGATTGTTTGTTGCATAGAACTGCATAGAGATTTTGAAGAAAAAAGCAAGCTAGTTGAAAGTCCAAGCAAAGTGAGATGGCTTGCCCACAGAAATGGGCCAGATTATGGGACTCCACCCATTACTTTTCCTAGAGAATTCTAGCCCGTTTAGCCAATAATGTCGACTTGTCAAGTGGCACATAAAAACAACAAGCATGGGTGTCTATGACCACCCCCAAAAGCCTCTTGTCCTGAACAAAATCTCATTAATATTTCCTATCATTCAAGTGAATCCCCAACGCTTGAAAATTCTCCCAAACCAATTGCAACCATTCTTGCAACTTTTCTAGATGCTGCATCCTCGCAGGGAAAGTGTCAGTTTAGTCCAACAGAATTGCAAGGTCATCTACTATATAATGCGAGTAACACTTCTGAATTGAATTATTCTCCACGAGACACCCAAAGCAAACCCCTGCACCGCTTTGGCACAAGATTATAGGGGGATCCGAGCAATCGAGTGACTTCCAACATAAGATGCATTAAAAAGCATGTGGACAAAGAAAGCCCAAAAGGAAGTGCTCAATGGGTGAAAACTTTGCTACCCATAGGGAATTGTTAAAAGCATTCATTAGCAGCACGCACCCTCAAATGATGGTATCCTTCATATGGAATCCCACCAAAAAATCGCTTTTTAACAAGTCGCCGAAGCCCCACAATTATTCATACCACAATCCCATATTGTAGAGATGACGATTATTGGGCGTAATTCAACATAAACTTAGTATTTCAACACCCTACTCTCTTGCCCTTTTCCAACTAGAAAGCCACTAGAAATATAAAAGTTAGGATGAGGATCTACCTTAACGATCGCCCCATACTCAAGTAGTCCTTGTGGAGGGCTTCCCATCTTGCTCGCTCTTTCGCTGATTGGATCGGGAGGTCACCAAAGTCGAATGGTGGGGGAGGGCTCTGCAGTCCCCAAGTTAGCAGGATGCTCAAATGGATCCAGTGGAGGATGTGCGATAGTGCTCCAATTCTCCACCATGCTGAATGCCATCCATAAATGTGATGATAAGGGAAGTCCTCTACATGTTCAGAGGTAGAGATGGACCCGGCAGGACCAGGACTGGATAAGTACTAGGACCGGGACTGGGGTTGGGACCGGACAAAAGTCCGGTCCTGGCCTTGTGGCCGGCTGCCTTGAAATCTGCCAAGGCCTGGCCAGGACCAGGCCAGGACCGGGGCAGGACTAGGCAGGACCCGACCAAGACTAGACTATAGGACTGGGACTGGATTGAGCATGCATCACGTAACCCCGGTCTTGTGCCTGGTTATAAGGGGCAGAATCCCTTTTTGGCCAGATGGGAAACGGCCCATTCTCTTCATTCAAGTCGGAGGCCGGTTGAGTCAAAATTGGGTAGCAACTTTGATTACAAATAGATCCAGAGTGCCTGTATTTATACCTGCTCCCAAGGGATCCCAAGGGTCATGCCAGAAATAGGGTAAGTCACCCTAATTCTGGCATACCCACCAGGGTTCAATTCGAATTAGCCTGTCCCTTGTTTTTCTGTTCCACTGACCCATTGGTCCCGAGAACCGTTTTTACTATGCTGACCAACACGGTGCTTTCTCCCCGGTATCTCCCCCTTCGTCTATGGTATTAGAAAACAACCCAGCTGCCACTGCTAATTGACACTATTCTTCCTCAAGTACTAACCTTGGTTTCCCTAATATACGTTGCCCCCGTGAACGTCATTATAATACAATGTGCTATGCTCTTTCCCTCAAACGAATGTTCCTATTGTACAACGTTCCCAACCAGCTTATAATATACAATGTAGTATGAGTCTTCCCCTCACACTGGTCCTGGACAGTAAGATGCCCAGTCCAAGCCCAGCCCTGGCCTGGCCCCGACCCGGTCCTCACACGGCCCTTGCCTAGTCTTGACCCTGGCCTTAGTCAGAACCGGACAAGGACCGGGCCAGGCACAATTCCATTTGGGAGATGAAGTGCACACACCCGGAGGAGCCTGGACATTGTTTGGCCAATTTTGGTTGCGGCTCTCACACCTTGTGGGCGCCCATTCCTGCCACCCGTTGAGGCTTTGACTTGCCCCCATAGGTGGTAGGATCAGGCGCCAAGTTTCGCCAAGAAAATAGGGCCTCATAGGCACCCAGTCCCACCACTTGTGGGACCTTGACTGCCCCCCATGGGTGGTGAGATGGGGCGCCCATGAAGCGCCACTTTTTGCAAAAAAAGGGTGTCTCGTGGGTGCCCAGTCCCAGCATCCACAGGGGCCTTGACTAGCCCCCACGGGTGGTAGGAACGGGTGTGCGCAAAGCGCCAATCCCACCGCGCCTCTAGCGCCTCACAAGCGCCCATTTGCATCGCTTGCAAAAGCCATTCAAGCCCATCATGGGTGGCACAACCTCGCCGTCAGACAAAGCTAGCAAGTTGGAGCTACTGAGAGGGGTGGGGGCAGCTGGCCGGAGGCTGGCCAAGTCAGCCGGGGTGCGATTGGGTGGGACTAGATTCCACTGGGTTGGCCCGAAATCCGGCCCTACCTGGCCCTGAACCTAGTCCATACCCGGCCCCGACCCCGGTGCACACCCAACCCAACCCTGGTCTACGCCTGGTGCTAGCCCGGTCCAATGCCGGTCCAAAAAAGTTCCCAGGAATGGACAAAGACCGGTTTGGACTGGGTGGACCAGGCTGGACTAGGACCGGGACTGAGCCTGGACAGGATTTGGGCAGGGACCGGGAAAAGATTGGCCCTGGTCCCAATCCCGGTCCTGGCGTCACCTCCCACAGCCCAACTTTGTCTGGAGGTGGACGTGCTGCTTGGGGGGTTGTTTGCCCTTCTTCCCCAGCTGGACGCTCAAGCGGGGGTGGAATTACCACCCCCGAATCCCCCACGCGGCTGGCCATGGCCGCCTTGGTTGCAAGCTTGACCTTTTGCACCAGAAGCTCCTTGCAAATGGTGACAAGCATCCTGTCAATCGTCTTGGTGGCGAATCCATTTTTGGGCTTGCCGAGGCAGATCTGCACTTGCAACACCCACCAAGATCCTTTGACGCTAGTGCTACAATGCTCGGCATGCACTTGGTGGAGTCATAGCTGATCGACTTGTTGCTCAATGATGGCAACTGAGGCATAGACATGTAGTAGAAGGAAATCGTGGATCAATGGAGGGAGACTCGGATGAGCGAACATATCCACAAGGATATTATGTAGTCGAATTGCCATGCGACCCTAGGAGCCCAGCTTGTGTACTCCTCGAAATAGCCAGAATTTGGCCCAAGAGTGGCCACGATGGTCTGGCCTTGACCATCTCGCAAATATCAAACTATGTTGGCAAGCCCATGGAATCAGGCCTGGCCACATGGTTGTTGACATATTGGGGAAGTGAGTGGGGATCGGAGACCCACGTGAGCTCTATTGGTCAGTCAGGGAGGCACTGGTTGAAACAAAGCACCTAAGCCTGCAACCACTGCTCAGCAGAATTGGGGTTCATATGGGAAAAGCTCGGCACCGAGGCCGGAGGGTTAAACCACTTTGTGGTTCTGGGTTGTGTCAAAGTTTTGGCATGAAGCAAGACAAGATAAAGGGGGGCACCAAGGGTAACGCCCAAATAGCCGTACCCACTTGTTTCTAAACCCCCACCAAAGCCATCCGGCAGATTGACTAATCCCCTTGTCTATGCTCATGTTACAATGATCACCCGGTTGCTCCTTGGACCCGGTAGTCAGAACTGACCCTGGTACAAGGAAAATGGAAACCGGTATTTGATGGCTCGGAAACGACCCGAAAAGGCCGCCCAGCTCAGAATGGCCGGTGCACACCCACCCGACGTCGTCTTTGACAGAAACTCATTAAAGAGATAGTTGGTTATGTTTCCTCACATCCTATGAACTTCAAGTTTTAAGATCATTTGTGCATGCAGATAGTTTCTGATTGGCTAAGCGACTAGTGTTCACTGTGGCAGTCCACCTTACAAGGAAAGCGAAGCAATTCCTGGCCATTCTAGGCATTCAGCGTGCTGACTTTGCTCATATGCAATGCTCAGCTCTCGCCATATGTCAATCATGTATTACTCAGTAAATGAAGAACCAACATAACCAAGGGAAGATGTTGTGTAGATTTTGATAATATCATATTATGCCAAGCTCCCCCCATCCCCCACCCCCACCACCCCACCCCTCCTACCGTCAGTCCTTAGGATGATGCTAGGATGGTTGGAAACATTACCAAATAGAGCGGTGATCTCAAGAATGACCAGGGACAGAAACTCTGCTGGAAGCGGCAGATCTGGCATTGGTGCCAGCACAATAGGCAACGTTGGACTTGTCACCCCGGCATTTTTGTACTACTATGTATTATTTGGCGGTGGTGAGAAGAGGGGCAGGTGAGGGCTTGGTTTGAGACAGAGGGCAATAGAAGCACATACCCATGAGATTTGTATGTGCATCAAGATTTGACATCCATACAACCGGACAATAGGAAACATGTGTCTCCACTTTGTCGCAAAAAGTGTCTCACCCCGCATTGAAATGATCTTGAGACCGGCTCTGATTTTGGCCACAATGGCTTGCCGCACACCCACCACTGCTTCCCCCACCATGCATAGTGTTGCCAGGATTGCAACATCTGGACATTGCCAGCATTGCAGCCCTGCTCAGTTTTTCGTTGCCTGTTTTTCCATGCAGAGACCCGTGCATCTGAGGCCATCAGGAGCTGTGAGCACTTCAAAGGCGAGGGCCGCTGCAATTGTGGCAGGTGCAGTGTGCATATATCCCTTTGGTGTGCAGTGCGTTTATTCGCACACGTTGCTTCGAAGTCATGCACGCTTGGAGCCTGGCAGGGTTCTTGTTTTTCAACAGCTTTGCATCTCTTTGAAGATTGTTACAGTTTTCTTAACCATTATAGTATCTCCGCATTTCAACGCTCAACTTTATGTTGCGATGTGGAAAGGTAATATGTGCTACAACATTTTTCACGAATTGTCAACGCACACCCGTACAGTCCGTTTAAATGCTCTCACCAATCATGGCAGCTACTCAGTACTCTGTGCAACTGCACAGGGGAGTCTAACCTGCAAGATGGACGACGAAAGGAAGCTCTGTAACTGGTAAATGGACATTCCTCTCTTAAAAGCTTGTTTTGTGAAATGCATGTGTGTGCCGCCAGGCTTTCTCCAACTCCATGCACTCCACCGAGCAGCATGCATATCGAATATTGGCATCGCAAAGGGCACAACATTCCTTCGCAGCCAGGATGATCATGACAGTGCTTATTGGGACAGCTTCCGTGCAACTACCTGGACTGCATATGGCCCAATCTCAATGCACAACAATGTAACCACGTATTGTAGTGTAGATAAGGAGCGTGCACTAAATCACCGCCAGTTACGCACAGCGTGGGTGTCACGAACATGGAGGACAAGGAGTAACTCAACTGAATTCCAATACCACTGACACTCCATCTGTTCCTGAGAAAACATGGATACCCACTTCGAAAAAGCCAACCTATGCCCTGCAGTTCCCAAACTGAAGGTTTTAATCTAGAGATCTAGAGAACAAGGATTAAACCAGTTTTCTGTTTTTTTTGGGCGGGGGGAGGCATGCAGTAGGATTATATTTCCGAAACTGGGCTTAGATGTTGGATGGATGGATATTCCAAGGTACCAGTTCCTGTATGCAGCAGGAGACGATACAGCTGGTAAGGGCACACCCCCAAGCGCCTTGATTGCATGGATGGCATATGGACCCATGCACCTGCCTCAGTGTCACAGGAGAAGCAAAGTCTCTGCATGCTCTGACATTGGCGCTGTTCGTGGCTGTGATGCACTCTACACTGCTGTTCATAACCAAAGAGTTTGTCAAGACAGCGATTGCAACGTACCAATGACTGTCCACGGTAGTTATACCAGAGACGAGGATGCCACGTGACTGCATGCACGTGAGTGACTTCTGCCCTATGCAGTGAGCGACAAGGCACCAGGACCCAGAACCAAAAGTGGTGGTAAAGGCAGGACCTGGAGGTGGGATAAAAGCTTGCACTGTTTTCCTGTAACATACGTCTGAGTGCCCAAGCCCCAGCTTGACGAACGAAAACAGCGATTTGGCACGGATGAAGCGCTGTACATTTCTGAAGGCCTTGTGGTTGTAGCCACTACTCTCAGCAGTGCAACAAGAGAGAAACGCGGATGGCAAGCTATGTAGCCCCATCAGGAGCAAAATGTTGGAATGGCAATCGGTTCCCATTTCAGACTGGATCAGATAACCCCTGCCAAGGCTGTGCTTTGTCTCCTTGGGGGCCGTTTCCATGTTTGAGATGCACCAGGGAGACCAAGAACATCACATCCAGACTGAAGTTAACCTGTGCACGGCGTCTTTTAGGTCTCCCATCAGCCTGAGGACATCACATTCCGTACTACATGCGCTGGGTCCTATTCACAGCTCATGGTGCATGGCCAGGTTCATCTACAGCAGGCGACACATCAGGTGCCCCGGCAAGGCGCAGGTCTCACGTATGACGGTCAATACGCTGCCAAGGAATTTGGAACACATCTAGTCTGCCCCATTCCATTTTCTACAGACTCCCGGGAGCAGCAAGCCGGCGACTGCCCCGCCACTCGGGGTTGGCAGGGCAGGCACGCTCGGCACGTGCGGCACTTACTCCCTGCAAGGGTTCGACAGAAACGTCCCCTGCCCGGTGCACTCTGGATAGCCCGCCCCAGGACGGCCAAGGACTGCAGGGATAGCAGGCCAAGGGCGGCCCGCGCACCGGGGACCAGGCCACCGGCGGCTCCTTCCTCATGCGGCCCCATCCACGTGAGAAGGGTTGCACCAATGACGTCCAATTGCCCGTGAATCCACCAGGAAACTCAGGCGATTTTCCGTACTCCCGCACATGTCAGCACAACATGGAGCATATCAGCATCCGAATGGAGCCACACCGGGGTGCCTCATGCGGAATTCGAGGCGTGCCCCCCATAGGGACCGCAGCCTGCGCCGCTCCAAACGACGCGAACCACCTTTGAAGCGCAAGGCGCCGCGGAGTCGCGCGTCCCAGCGTCGGAGCTCCTTTGCCCAGGCCGGTATGTCTTGGTCTCACATCCTGTGGTTGATGGCCATGTCGTGCCCGGTGAAACGGCGCACGTATTTCGGCTTGACGCAAGTCGGTTGGGCGGCGGGCGAGTCCGGCACTGTGGGCGCCCTTCGGTCTCGAATAACGCTGCCAGCCGCCCTGATTGTGCAGCCATGGTGTTGACCCAGGGTGGGCATGAGGGCAGCCCAAGCGTTGGCTGCTGGGATTGTCCTCTTGGTGGCGGCGGCCGACTGCTTCCCATTTGCTCCGCGGCGTGCGGAAGGTGAGACGCACAACCCCACTTTCCTCGCAGGTCGTTGGAGCGCCAGACTCCAGCGATACGACCTTGGCCCGATCGCGGTACAACTGTGACCACCCCGTATGAGAAAGGGCACAGGACCATTCAGGCCGCCCTTGTCACCGACACCACTCTGCGGGCCCAAGCGCAAGCCTTGACGCGCCGGGTTGGGGCTCCCCGCCCGGTCGGGTTACGCCGAAACGGCCAGGCAGCTCTCGGAATGGGCGAGGTGACCTTCGGCGGCCGGCGCAGCAACCCTGGCTGCCAGTGACGTGTGACACGGAGACCTGGGGAGAAGGTTGTGGGTTTGCAAATGCCAACTTGTGCTCGATGACATTCCAACTTTGATTAATTGTTGAGCAACTGCCCAGTTGCATGAATTCATATTGGTAACTGACCAGCGCGATTGCAAGACGGAGCAATCGCAGCCGGCACTTCTTCAGTGTCGAGGCAATGAAATTATGCAGCGGCTGCGCCGTGGTGCGATCGCACTGACGTTCTGATGAGGAGCATGGTGATTAGGCTCGGACCGCTTTCCAATGTTATTTTCTCTGTGCGCTTCAATAAGGACCCCTTTCTATGCGGCAGGTGAGAATCTGTCAAGAAAGGACCTGCCAGCGAGGCGCCTTGAACAGACTGCATTCATTGCAGTAAGTGCGGTCTCCCCTGCCCATGTGTTTTATGAAATGCCGCCGCATGAAAATCTTATTATACGCCTTCTTCTAGAAATATGGCAACCCGTTGTCTCTTTGCAAAAAACAGCGTATATGCCTGATGCTGTTTTGTCTCATGATGCTGTTATTGACCTGCACAGCTGGCTTGTACTGAACGCCAACAGCACCACATGCGGGGCCTAGGAAGAGGCATTCTCATGTTGCCAGAAAGCAATCGCCCCAGTTGGCGGATGCGCTCCTGACCTTGTGCTTTTGCCGGCACAGGCAGTTGCTACCTTTTCAACGTTCTGTTGCGAGTGCTTTATTCACTTGGGCTCCAAAGGAATGGAGCCTGCCAAATATTTGCCTGCGAGTCAGTATCCAAAAACTTGATACATTCATCTACCCGTCACGGCGAGAATTACTGTCACCAAGCCGGGGTCGAGTTAACTTTGTAAGTCCAGCTTCGCATGGTGAAAACAACTCCAACAGACCTTAAGTTCTGTTTCACTCAAGCTTGAGTCCCACGCGTCCTGGAAACAAGATCTCGGAAGACCGAAACCAATGCCAAAGGTGTTTTATGGGAATGTACGGTATTTGTGGCACTATGAAGCCAGGCATACATCGGCATGCTGTACCGCATCAAAGGCACGGAGGTTTTCATTTATAATGGCCACCAGGCGCTCGAAAATTCCATATGTTGCTCCACAAGCTGGACACCCACAGTTGCACGTAATAATGCATTGCATAATTCTGGAGCTGTTGCAGCTGGGGCAGCCCGGACCGCTATTGAAATCTTCATGCTGTCAACGCTGTTGGTATGAACAAGTCACTGTGTCAAATTAACTGTTGTTGGCAAATTTATGAATCGAATTCAGATTGCGTGCAAACGGGAATGTATGTTCCAATATTGTCGTTCTAACTAAGTGGCATCCAACTATGGCACTGTTACGGATAGAACTGATTGAGTGTTATTAATAACTGAGTGCATGAAAAGATGATGAAGCACTAGGCATTGCATTAAAGATGTTGATGAACGGATTGAATAGAAAGGACAGAACGTCTCTTGTCCTTTTGCCTCGGCTGTAAACCGTTGCCGTGGAATCGAGCGTACAATTCCCGTTCGGGGATCGCCACCCCTCGATCTTGCCTGCCTTCGTCAGCACTATGGCACAATTCGATGTGCGCCCACGTCGTTTGCAATGTCGATCAGCTCATGGGAAAATATCCACAGACCTGTCTAGACAGGCACGCACATATCTATGCATGCACAGATCTGCGTGTGCATAATCCATCAAGCATGGTATGTTTCTTTGGGTGGCGTGGTACTTTGAATGCAATGCTCATTAGCATTCAAGAATGGAATATATTGTTTCTCGTTTAGTGTCTATTCGCCAGAGGTCAGGGCCATTTCATGTATGAGGGTGAATTGTGGACTCTGAAATTCCATTTTACGCAATTGAGGAGTTTACGGAATCCAAATCGCGTCAAATGTGCAATGGCAGTGCTCAAAAATTTGAGGTCAAAATTAGCAAAAAGTAAAATTTATCTTCTGACTGTCGCATATGGGTATAACTTCATCAACTTGAAATCAGAGGAACGCTGCACAAAGCTGAACCAATGCGGAACCAATAATACAACGAACCGATAAATAGCCATTTGATTTTCAAGCACTCAGCAGTCAATAAGTAGATTTTGAATGCAGCGATGCGTATACGCAGGGAGGGGAAATTTCGCCATGCGGCCGCTTTCCATACATGGTGTCGTTGCGGGACAGATTTGGTATCCACAGGTGCGGTGGCGTGCTCGTGCACCAAAAATGGGTATTAACGGCGGCCCATTGCATTGACCCCAACTCTATCGTTTCTGCTGGAGCAACTCCCATCATTGCCATAGGAGCATGCAACCTGGACGACACGTCAAACGAGAATGGCAAAGTTGAGGTGCGGCCTGCGAAGATACGCTGGGCATTCAGATTACGAAAGACATTTTTCTGACCGATCTTTGAACACTTCCAACGTTTATGGGCTGTCGAGCGAGCTCCACAAATATACTGTTTAGTAAATTTTCATTGTAGGGTTCATAAATGCTGGCGCTCGGGCTGATATTTGAAGATTGCTGAGAACTTTGACGCGTTGTTTTGTTTTGCTGTGCTGTGCTTGCTACGGACGGAAAGCAGACGCATCCTCTCAGGAAAACTCGATGCAATATTTGATAACACATAATCGCTGGCGACTCCCACGTTGTCCAGAAACGCGTTGAGATAATTGAAGCATATGTTTGTTCATTGGCGAATACTAATATTTACTGTGTATGTACGTACACAAACAGTAGATCGAAATGTACCAGTTCTATCCGTTTTCACAGACCATGTGTAGGTGCTACATGAAAAGGGGCAGTACATCATTGCATTGTCATTGATTACAAAAGCATATACTTAGTGGAAGCAACTTGTGCTGATGTGTACCCTTTGCGAGCTGGATGTGCGCCCCCTGCACTGTTAAGATCATTTTGCTTTCCACTTGACAGAAGTTCAACGGCATTGGGAAGCTGCTCCTCGCTCGCCAATGCGTGTCATTTCTTCGAACGATTATAGCTTGAGTTGCGTAGACTGAATCAGGCTTGCTACTGGAGCTCTCTGCACCATATTTACGGCTACGCGTTTATATGTATATATGATTAAATGCCTGAATACCCATGTTTCGTGCGTGTTTATGCAAGTTTTCGCCCAACTTGCGCCAGGGCAACGATGTTACAGATCAGCAATGCCAAGTTGCCAGCTAGCCGTGTACTCGAACGTCCCCAGCACTGCGTCCACCTCCCCCACGATGGGGGCGAGGAGGTCACCAAACAGAGCGCTGTTGTTCCCATTGCGGTGCTTCCGCCCAACGCTTCACATTCTCCCTGATTCTTGAGGGTGGCTTTACTCCCATCACGGCTTTCAAGGTACACTGGCCTTGTGTGAAACCACGGGAAAGGAACATTCCATGGGTGGACAAATTGGGGTCAACCAATTGACCGCTGTGCTTGATCCTGGGTACAATGTGTAAATGGTGGATCCTAGACCATTAATTACAAAGCCAGAACGGGAAACCAGAAATGAGCAGCCAACTGACGTGTACATGAGCGCCAAAAGTTTCATTTATCTAGAATTATTTCAGTTTTTCAATCCCATTCACATTCCTAGAACACTGAAGCACAGGGCAAAGTACTACATATGGTTTTTAATACATTATACTTCAGTAAGTAGAAATAAGCTGGATAGTCCAGACAAGGAACGCGCAGATCAGTTGGACAGCGAACGATCGTCAGGTCGCGATCTGCACGAGTGCTGTCGTGACAAATGATAGACGTGCACTTGTGTCAATGTGCGTCGGGTGCAGCCATGTTCCCATGGTTCTCTCAACATGCGGTTTCATCCTTCTCAATTGGCATCCTAACCTCTTGACATTGGTTCAAACGGACGCAGCTTCGGACATCCCGGAAAACGTTCCTCCATCCTGGATACACAAGTGGCTCCGTTGAGAGTGGGTCAGACATCGCGCTGCTGAAGCTGAACAAAAAGTCCAAACACCCACCGGTGCTCCTTCCGACGGAGATCGACACCACCGTGAATGGAGCACAGCAGCTGGTGGCGCTTGGGTGGGGGCAGCAGGAGCCCGGGAGCTCAGACACTCCGAAGGAACTGCAAATGGCGACGGCGCTGGTAATTATCGAAAATAAATTTTGCAACTCGGACGCGGGGTGGGACGGCCTGATACAGGATTCGATGGTGTGCGCCTCCGGCTTGGGGAATGGCCAGGACGTCTGTTCAGGTGACGATGCACAGAATAACCGACGGAAATCGATTGCCGATGGGAAAGGGATGTGCGGCACTGTAGATCTGTCACTTTTGCTCTTTGCGCCGCCAATCCGAATCACTTGTATGTGCGGCTTACCGGCCTGCCTACTTTCCATTTTCATCCACTGTCGCTGCCCACAACGGATTGGCACCACCTGCATTGGATAGTACGAGTTCAATGCAACGGATCCTGTTTTCATGGTGAAGCTGGCGTGCGGCAATATATTGTCCTATATATGTAGTCCTTGCTGATCAGCTCTGCAGTTGTAGGAAATATTGGCTGCTCCCCTTCAGTGGCAATAGAAAGGTGCTCTCAATTTCGGAGGAAGTGGCAAATTTGGCCTGTATGTATGCGCCGGGGTTCTGGATGACACCAAAATGTTGAAGGTAGATACTTGCCTTGTGCAATGAAAGAGCGGCAATAATTCAATGGCGACTTCTCTTGTCAGGTTGTACCATGTTTGCCTGGTACTATGCGTACTATGTGCATTATGTGCAAGTCACGTCGACCAGTGCATGCCATTGTGCTTTAGAAACGATTCGGTGGAAATAATCGATGATATTTTCTTTTCTGAAGAGGCAAGTTCAGCTTTGTCATGAAAAATGTGCAATTTTGGCGCAGGCACTGCCGACGGCATGTGAATTTCACATGCTGGCCCTGCTCGAATCGATGTTCTGTCAGAACGATGGCTCACGCACCAAATCGATTTTGTCGCTGCCTTTCTTGACTGGTGTATATTGAGTGACGATCCCAGTCGAATCGGAAAGTTTCTTGTAATACAAGTTGAATTCGAAGTGGAAGGTGTACACAACAGCGCTTGAATTGTGGCATGAACGATACATTGACAAGTCATATACTCATCAAGATATGTTGGCCCAACGATAATTTTGATGATAGGACCACGTACTGTGGTATTCAAGTTGCGAATCAGCATTTTGAATCACAGTGCTGTCCGCTAATTTTGAGTATCTTATCGTCTCTGAAAATGTAAGTAGAGCTTCGCAACGCTAATACTTCGAAAGGAACATTGCTTATCAGCAATTCTTTAGAAGGTCAGATTTGAAGTGTCCCAAAAGTTTCAGGAATGCATCCAGCCCTTTTGTCCCCTTCGAGATTCACATGCACAACTGCTGCACCGATGCTCACGTACTAGATTCAACTTAAGGGCTCCCGCGAGGTTCTGTACTGAGCGTACAAAAACTAAAATGTTGCTTTACAGGCGACAGCGGCGGTCCCCTCTTAGAGACGTACGCCCCTGGAGGTAACATCGCAGCTGGGAGTCCCGAGTTCGACAAGGTGTTGGGCATCGTGTCATTTGGAGAGACGGACAGATGTGGTGACGCATTGAGGCCCAGCGTATTCACAAGAGTTGCAAGCTTCCGTATTTGGATCGACGAGACTATGTCGGTGAGGATTCATAAAACCCTTGCTTACGTGAGCTTCTTGGCTCGAGCAACAATTCCCACAGCCGCAAAGTTGCCCAACAAAATTGCTTTTCCAATTTTACTTCAATGCGTTGCTCTGACGAGCTTCATAACTTGCAACCTGGCATTGCGTCCTTGGGGCCTCCGGCAGCTCATGTCTGTTGCACTTGTCTCGATGCCTGTTCCTTGCATACTGTAGAGAGAGATGTGTCGTTGGAAAGCACATGGGCTGTTGATGCCATACCTCGCAACAGCAGGCAAAGGATCAAACTGCAGTGTGCTGAGACAGATACCCGCTTTTTGTGACCTGCGTTTGTTAAGAGCAGAAAGACAATTTGCACAAAAGAGAGTACAATGATATCATGTGTGCAACGCACAATCGGATGTAGTATGGAATCCATTCCATGGACATTTGCACTCATGCATCGATGCATGTTGTCGTGTATCTGTTGTATCGGCCTTATGCTTGGCAAATGCATTGCATGTGCAACGATGTTTCATGGGGCCATTCAGCGTTTGGTGCGGAAGATGGCAAGCGTGCGTATCGTAAACATGAGAAAGCACACTTTTCCATGCATACCATGACGAATAAAAATAAAAAGATTATCATACGTTTTAATATGTGATCGAGCGGCTTATAGTCAATTCCAGATAGCAGAGATGCTCATCATGCACAGTTGTCAGTTGTCATTGCTCGCATATGTCTCGCATCCCAACTGACGAGAAGCTCAATGCGCGTTCCAGGGCAAGAAAGCGCCTGCAGCCCCCTTGCCCCCAACTTCCCCACCCTCTCCGGTTCTCCCCTCTCGTGCCTCTCCCTCGCCGGAGCCTATCCCTCCAGCATCACCGCCGCCATTGCCACCACCACCCCTTCCTCCACCGCCGCCACCGCCTCCGCCACCTCCTCCATCTCCTCCCCCTCGCCTTCCCCCACCTCCACCTCTGCCTCCACCTCCACCGCCTCCACCTCCGCCGCTTCCACCTCCGCCGCTTCCACCTCCGCCGCCTCCACCTCCGCCGCCTCCACCTCCGCCACCTCCACCTCCACCTCCACGACGAAGCCAAGGGCAGCTCGATGCGGTGAGCACCTTCGCTTCAGCTGTGCCCCAAGTGTTGGCAACGCTTTTTGGCTTGTCATGGATCCGACAAAAGCAATGCAAGGGCACCTGTTTTGCACCCCCCCCTGGATTCTAAAGCATTCTGTTTCAGAGAACTGTTACCAAGAGATTCCCAGACTGGATTTTGAAAGCAAATGGTGTCGAATTTATCAGTTGCATTCTCGATGTTCATCATGGGATGCAGCGTTGCCCAGCTATTTTCTGTTGGGGCGCAGGACTTGATGAGGGAGGCCAGGAGAAATGTGACCTCCTCGACGAACACGACTGTCCACGACCTGCTTGCCGAGGGAGCGGATCCTAACGCATGCTGCCTCCCCACCGAACCGCAGCAGGGATGCCCCGTCCTCCACGCTACAGCACACACACCCAACGCCATCGTCGCGCTGGCCATCCTAAAAGCTGGTGCCAATCCACGCGCAACCTGCAGAGATGGATGGACGCCGCTGCACATTGCAGCAGGAGCCAATTCTGTCGATGTTGGGCGGCTCATTATCGAATTTGGAGGGAGCGTTAAGGCAAGGAACGATTTCCAGGAGACGCCGCTGCATTGGGCGGCAGATCGCGGCAACGTGGCGGCATCGCGATTGCTCATTGACGAGGGCGCCGACATCGATTCCCAGAAGGAGGACGGATTTACGGCCTTGCACTTTGCCGCGTTCAGGGGATTTGTGCCACTGACTGAACTGCTGTTGGCAAATGGTGCAGACAAATGGGTCAGGAACGACAACGGGCAGGCCCCCGGAGACGTTATTTGCGGAGACGCCCTTGGTTGTTCCGCCTCCACGAAGAGAGCTCTGGAAGATCTTCTGTTTTGAGGGCATGCCGTCGTGCGGCTTCAAATTTTGCTTGCTCATGTTGACTAGAATCTGTTTTGTTGGATGCTGTATAGTGTACGATTTCATCTGAACGAAGTCGCTGTAGCTTATGCGAATTGAGGAACTTCATCATGCAGCGAGAAATCACCCATGTGTATTTCATAACTGCGTGGCTCGAGTCGCGCTGTCTTGTAAAATCATTTGTCGATGAGGAAGCTTTCTGTCATCGGGCCCCCAGCATTTCTTGCTTACAATTCGTTTAGCAAGGCACAGGAACGCCTGTGGACCTCTCCGTACCTTGAGGTTAGTCCGTCCTATCATCGGCATTATTGCCGGTGCTGCCGCCTCGACCACCACTGATTGGGAGAAGGGGATTGCTGGCTGAGCACCTCTCGATGCATCACGCGTGCGCATTATGCATTCCCTTCTATGGGGGTGCGGTGAGAATCGGCAATGGCGAGACGCTTCACACGCGCTGGACAATCAAACATTCGATTACGTGGGAACTGCGGCACTTCACATGATGGCAACGGCGCAGTGGGCTGCATTTCAATTGTGTTGCGTGTGGCCGAATGAATGCCCGTATACGCAATGACAGGTCATCAGGCACATGAACCCGTGGACTTGACCACAAAGAGTTCTCGCGGACAGCGATATGCATGTTACACAAGTCGCTGTCCTTAATATACACAGCAGAGACCAGGGTCCCAGAAGTGGGGCGGAACCGGCACAGTGGCGGATCAGTGACTTCCGCCACCTTGCAAAGGGCGACAAGAGCTCAGGAGCCAGGGCGAGCTACAGTGTACTGATGTACGTCATTGACAATCTGGAGTAACTGAACCTCTCCACAGCCCTGAAACGGACCACATCTTGTGGTCTGAGTTGCTGCCCGGCAAGGACTATGAGAAGCACTGTGACTGCGTGATGGACAGCTGGGACGTCTGACAATGAGAAATGCAGCGGGAAAAGTTCCGCGGTCAGTGTCAACGGGAACAGCTCACCCCTCCCATGGGTCCAATCTGCTCATGAGATTCACTCTCGAGAGTGAGTCCCAGCATGAGCTCATGCTGGGACCTGGGGACCTGCATAATGACACTAATCGAAGACATTTTCTCAATTACGCACATCAAGGAGCCCGTAACGTGATTTCCTTGTGGAAGACGCTATGTCGATTTTGGTATGCTTAGCTTCAATTTGACGTGAAGCTTAGACCCCACCCACCCCCACCCCCACCCCCCGCCGCCCTCTCTTAGCTTCAATCCTTATGTAGAAGGTAGGATGGCCCAGCTACGTTACCTAACAGTGACATACAACTTCTAGGCGTGTTTGGGGAAAAATGGTAAGAATTGCACTGATTTGGTGGGCTGAAAAATAGGGTTTTAAATGTCATTTAAGGCAAGGTGAGCAGCATGAATGGCTGTAAATTGATACATTGTAGGGGTTTCCTTGAAGATTGAACACTTGAGGTTTACAAACATGCCATGAGTTGCTAGTTGCTGATCAACAGCGCCTTGGGGCAACCTTCCACTTTATGTTGATTTTCTGTCAATTGCATGCCTTAGCGTCATGACGCCCGGGGGCGACCAATGACACCACAGGTCGCCCCCAATCCCCCCGCCCAGCGTCAAATTGACGCTAAGTGTACCAAAATCAACATAGTGTCTTCCCTCACCGGGTGTTGACATGTCTAGTAAAAGGTGCCCCTGCCAGTAATGGGGTGTGTTCATGAACCGATGGCAGGCCTAATCAGCTCATCAGTTTGGCTACCAGTTTGACGCCACGTGTCATGACGTATAGGTCATTGCATGCGACAAGCCAGCCCACATAGCAGAACCAGGGTTCATAGCCAGCTACCCTTCGACTGCGGGCCAGCGTCAGATGCCCTCGCCAGGGACGGTCCGCACCCACGATCTATCCTGCATTATCGAGGGTTGTTGGATCGCAGTGGTCTGCAGGCCCGTGTGAATTCTGCGGACGGCACGGAAGCAAAGTGCGACACATATGTGCGCTGCTGGCCACGGATCGTAAGCAAGTATGGCAAACACCTCTTCGGTAGCCCTGTCCGGGATGAACAACGGCGCGCGAGACATGGAGCAGCGCACCGGTGTATTCCGCCCTCGCAAAATTGGTGCGGATTTCACAGGGGGTTGCAGCAGCAACGAAGCTATCTACCAGGCCTATAGGCTGAGTTCAGTCCGACACACTTCGGCACAGCACGGTGAAGTAAAGTCCTTATCAGCATTGGAATGGGGCACGAATAGCGAGCCCCATGAGCGATTCGGGGATCACAGTCTCTGCCTAGCCCACAAAGGGCCGCGGTTCGGGGCGCTCGAAACAGCGTTGAACAACCCGTTGTCAGGCAGTTTTCTGCTCAGTCGTTGGTTGCAGAGCTGAAGATCTTTCGTCCTTGCCAGTGTGCGTGTCACCATGTTGCTCGCGCTCCTGTGGTTGATGGTCGCGTTGCCAGCCGCGACGCCCCAGCGTCCACTGGTAGAAAACGCCATGTTTGTGATGCCAACTGCGATGCCATTTTGACACAAAATGATACCATCACAGTGATTGCGATGGCATAAAAAGTGGCTGTGATGGCATCAATTTGTGTTAAATTGGCATCGCAAGCATGCTGTTTTCTACTAGTGGTCGGCGAGCCTTCCATCGCGAACGCCCTTTTCAGCTTTGTGTAAGATTGGAGGCCGACTTGACTTGCAGAGCCGCGCCGCCGTTGGGACATGAGGGCTGCCTAGGCGTTCCTTGTCGGCCTTGTCCTCTTGGCGGCGGAAGCCGACTGCCTCCCAGTTGCTCCACAGCATTCGGAAGGTGAGGTGGCCAACAACGCGTTCCTCGCAGGACGCTCGAGCGCCGAGCTGGAGCCCTGCGACCGTGGCCGATCGCGGTGCGGTGGTGAATCCCCAATGTGCGAATGGGCACAGGGCTGATTAGGTCTGCGCCGTGCTCAACGACACCACACTGCTGTCTCCACGTGTAAGAGTTTGGCACGATGGCTTCAGCTCGCCTTCCGTAGCCTCACGCTGAAGCGACTTGGCAAATCTCACTGGTGGGACAAGTGGCCATCAGCTGACTCCGGAGCAGCTATCCTAGGGTTACGGAGGCCAAGAGTGACGCAGCGACCTGACGGGAACCTGCGTGATGACGCTGGCGAAACGTCCCCATGAATGCTGCCAATTTCATGAACTTTCCAAGGCGCAGTCTGCAACCTACAGCAGCAGAAAACGCCACACATGTGGTACCAACTCCGATGCCATTCTGACAATAATTGGGGCCACCATCAGGATTGCGATGGCATAAAGGTGGCTGTGATGGCATCGATTATTACCAAAAGGCATCGCACTCAGCATCTCGATAATGTCGTTTCCGATTGGTGCTACGGACGATGTCTGGCAGCATCTGCGCAAGACAAGCCCGCTACGGACGAAATAGTTTTGAGGAGCATGTGGTGCATAGCCGTGATTGTAAAAATACACCGATATGCACACACAGGAGGGTCGACGATGCGGGAGGGGGCGCCGTCGTCACATTGTACGGCCCGGAATCGCGATTGGGATGTGCGGAATCTGTGGTTCGGTGCGTGGCGGGGCAGCTCCCTCCTCCGTCACCTTCCATCTATTTTGGCGTGGTAATCTCCGGGTTTCGGTCTTAATTTGGTCTTGAGTGTTGGCTTTCCGTGTGATGAGCATCTTCTCTCGCGCTGCTAAGTGAACCGTCCATCTCTCCGTTTTGGCTCCATTTGGTCAGCTGGTGGGACCCACGCTACTTGGCTTTTTTTCCCTCAATCTGGCTTTAATTGGTTTTAGGTTCGGACTGTTTAGAGTGAGTTCCTGAGCACCCTCTTTAGCTGTGGGATGATCATCCTTTCTGAGGGACACGGGACGTTTGGACACGTTTGGACGCTTGGTTTCAATCGCCCTGCATCGCATTTCTTGTGAATGGACAACGATTGGTGGACCAGGGACAATTTCTCACTCTGTTTGTAATAATGGAATTTCACACACAGGAGGGTCAAATTGCGTCATGCGGGGCTTTTCAGTTCATAGTGTCGTTACGGGACAGATCTGGTGCCCGTAAATGAGATGGGGTGCTTGTGCACCAAAAGTGGACCTTTAGAGCTGCCCATTGCGCGGATCCTGTATACGTCAATTCTGTTGGACCAACACCCATAATTGCCATAGGATAATGCAATATGGACAACACGTCCAATGAGAATGGTGAAGTTGAGATGCGTCTTTCCAGCGACAAGCGTGTATGACATAAAATTGGAGGGATTCCGTTCTGGTTCAACCGATGCTGGGCCTCAATCTATGCGTTTGTGTGCTCCAATAGCTGCGCCGGAGTTGCCTGAAGAAGATTCATCAACTTTGAGGCTCCTGCTGCATTTTCCAGACTGCCCATCATATGTGCCATATGTGCCATTGCCCTCGACACCAAAAGGAAGATGGAAAAGTATATGCCGACACTTTTTCATTTCTTTCCATGTACCATGCTTGTGCGGTGTGGCCAGAACTGCATTGATATTTCAATGTTTGGATTGCCAATACACGGGAGCGAGCGAAGTCAAGGGTCATTGAGATGTCACGCGTATGCCGTGCATGTGAGCAGTTTCCCCCGCTGTTGAGTGTCTCTATCAGTTTGGATACCAATAGTGTGACTAAAGGATTCACTGGTTGCAGATGTGTATCAGAACCAAGCCACAATTCCCATGGATCTGCTATTCAGGAGAGAGACAGGCAGAGCAGGCTATCCAGTCGAATGATTTTGCAAACCAATTTTTTGATATGAAGCAAATCGCCTAGTGGACTAGGAGATGGAGATGACTGGATTGGTTGAACCGATTTCCAGATCTGATTGATGCAACACCTTGTTGCTCGACCTGCTGCCCCAGGCAAGGACTGCGCCAAGCAGTCTCACTGGGTTCCGGCAGATGAGTAATCTGATCACGGGAAATGAAGTGAGGAAAGTTCTGTGGCAATTGCCGAAGTGACTAGTCGAGCCTTGCTATGGATCTCATCTGGCGTTTGCCATTAGCGTCAGATGACCTGGCAACCTGCAGAATACAGATGAAACATTTTCCTTCTATTAGAGATGCGACTATCGCACTTAAATCGGTTTCCCACTAGTGGGAGACCCAGTTAGGTGTTCTTGAATCATCGCCGTTTTGGGGACACGACTTCGTGGCAGCGATAGGATCTTGTCCATGCAAGCTATTCACGCCGTTCAGAATGGAGGTCCCCACAGTGTCTGCGTTGCAAAGAGGAACAGTAATAGAAAACGTGCTTTGAAAGCCTTGACAGTCCAATCCGCCTTGGCTTGCAACAATTCAAGCTTGATCTGCTGGATCGGATCGATGTTCTGGGCCCAGATTTTTTGGCCTGGACTTTTCGAGCTCCGTCACCACCGTCAAGGCAATTGAGGGCGTACCCTGATCCTCTTGACAAGGAGCGACAGATGGTGATGGCTATCACCCTGATATAGTACAAACAATTAGTGGGCATTGTCACAAGAATGGTGGTTCGTCCTTGTTTCGGCAGTTCAAAGGATTGTGCATAAGGGCGATGGCTACAAATGTGAATTCGCATCTTTTGGAATGACAGAGACGTGCTAGGTTGCACTGGATCGTGTGGCGCATGCAAGCGTCGGACACTGTATCCACAAATAATGGTTGTTTGTGAACGCTGGGCTTAGCCGCACAAGCAAGCCCCAATTCAAGCATCAACTTAGCTGAAATATCCGAGCAAAGCTGCCAGACAGCCTTGGAACAAGGTGGGGGTAGCACGACTGCTCATTGATGAGGACGACAACGTCGATTCCAAGAAAGAGGGCGGAGTCACGCCTTTGCACTTGGTTGCATTTAGGGGATTTGTGCCAGTGGCTGAACTGCTCTTGGAAAGAGAAGCAGGTCGATTGATAATGAACGACGAAGGGGAAAAGGACATCGTTTGCGCAGGCGCCATCGAATGTTGTAAGTATATGAAAATAGCCCCGGATAATCTCCTGTTGTAAGAGAATATCGATGCGATTAAGCTGCGTGTTGGAAAATGTACGCTCGTACCCTCTTGATGGCCTCTTGAGCCTGTGTTGCATGAACGAAAGGCAACAGTACTTAAAAATAATGCATCATGAGTAATGTGCCATTCCTCCACATGTGAGAGCTGCGTGTATCGCGTCCTGGCCTCTGTAAAATTCACTTTTGAATGCTGAGGGCTCCTGGTTCTTCAAGTCTCAAAGCTCTAACTTGGCAAATGTTCTATCGGTTCCAAGTTCAAGCCCGTTGGAATCCAACTTCCGTGGTCTTTAACACTCCCTGTTCTCCTGTATACCTGTGCACACAGAAGGTTGGTGACCTGTAGAAGGCTTTACAATAAATAAAAGTATTGAAGCAACTTGCGTGATCAACAGATTACAATGTCGGGCTGTGGGTCCTAATTTACATGAACAGCAAAGTCAATGTCGCGCACACGACGCCCACCGAGTCACAGTACTGTGTGCTTACGTCATGTACTATGTGCAATAGCACTATGTCGTAGCACTAGCGCGTTTCTCGCAATGGTTCCAAAAAACATATCATATATTTTCAAATATTTCATGGAGATGTGGTGAAGCGAGGGGAAGGGCGGTAGCGTTGAAGCGCACCTGTGAGAGCGTACCCAACCAGAGCACCTCCACTCAGTTGCTGCAGACCGAGCCAAGCCTGGCTCGCTCTTCAGTACTTTGCATTCGTTCAACTTCATCATTTCCAATCAAACATTAGCTGCAACTTTTGGCTGCCAGCACCCACATTGCGCAAAACGCGCAAAGGGAGCTTCGCTCCAGCTCACTTCACAGCACCACGCCGACCCACGCCATGAATTCTGCCACCGGGCATGAATCACTAAGCCCCAAAGCCCTGCCTCCACACCGATCCGCGCACGCAGCACCGCCCCCGATCCCCCTCCGGAAATTGACCAGAATTGCCATCTGGCCCCTGGCACGGGGCCGCTTGAGCAGCCCATCCGCATATTAGCGTCCGCAAATGTCCCACCGCCGGTGACAACGCTGCTGCCAGCACTGCCGCCCTCGCCCCCACCCCTCTCGTGCTTCCGTCCCAACCGCCCTGCCTCTCCAGCACCTGGCCTGGCTCCGCCGCCAGCTGTCGCACGCAGGCGCGCAACCGGCAAAAATGGCAAAGCGCTGAGGACCCGGCTGTGTCGAACACTGGCCAAAAGGAGGGCCGCGCAAGTCCCCGCTGTGTGGCCCCAGCTCTGGGCTGCCCATGGGTTGGGGCACCGCGTGGCAGACAGCGATCA